>OZ038477.1:8219454-8221954 GCA_964036315.1 Acanthosepion esculentum
TATTATTATTATTTAGGAAACATGCTTTTATTACAAGTTTTTCTAATGTTGTATTCACTAAATTCGTTATCCTCATATTGACTATATATTTCTCAGTTAAATTTAAGCATTACCCGCATATCTTTTCCATGGAAATCATGCTTTTTGAGTATTTAAATAGTGACGTGCCTAATTAGATGCTACTGTTTAATCTGTAAAATATTCCTATTACTCTGTTCGTATTTGTATTACTCTCTTCATTTGAAGAGTGCCAAGAAAAATAGTTTGTATTCCTCCAGTGTTTTGAGAAAGGTGCCAATGTTCTTTTAATCTTTCGTATCCCAATCTTTTACGAGGTCCATTCGTTCGATTGCTGACGATCCATTCTAATTAAGTGCCTAATTAAAAGCTGATTGTCCAAGGAAGAATCTGCTTAGCTCTTTTGGTATTTTGATGCTGTCAAGCATTTTATTTACAATTTCTGTAATTCTGCTGTTTCGTCTGTGGCTGAAACATTTATGTGGGCCAACTGCATTGATTCTATTCATCCATGTCAATGCTTATCATTTCTCACTATTTTATATTACAGATATTCTATATTTTTATATATCCGGGTTTCTCTGACAATTGCCGATGATGATCTTTCTCAAAAGAATACATTCATATATATATATATATTTAAATATAAAAGTGGACATGGAAGTCAGCACTTAGAGGCGACAGTCTGTTTCCTGCTAGTGCAATCGTCAGGCGACTAGTGCTGTTATTTTTCTCGGCTATTTATATAAGGGTCAGTGGTGCATTATGGGTAGTCTATTTTGGCGGTTACTTTTACCGGAAGTCGCTTATTTGTTTTTTTATTTATGTCAAATTATTTTGCTTGTTTTTTGTTTGTTTTTTTATTTTTATTTTTATTTTTTATCTTATATATTTATTTATTTATTCTTTTATTTTGATCGGTGTTTTTGGTTAACGTAGTAAAAATTTGTTTATATTGCTTATTGTTGGTAGTCTATAATGGCCGTCATTTACCGGAAGTTGATTGTTCGCTTATTTATTTGGGTCAAATTGTTTTGCTTGTTTTTATTTGTTTTCATTTTTTTTTTCTTATATATTTGTTTATTTGTCATTGATTAAATCTGTTTGTTGAATTTTGAGGTGTGATGTTGTGGTTTTTTTCTGACTATTATTTAGGTGGGAACAGTTTTTAATTTATCTATTTAGGTTGGTTATCTTTATTTGTTTTTTTTGGGGTTTTTTTATTAAACGGCTACTTTATCGTAATCGGTTGTTAGTTTATTTATATATTTGGATGTATTTAGATCGATTTATTATACTTGTTGTTATTTATTTGTTACACTATATATTTTTGGCTTTCGGTTTTTAAGTAACGTAGTATATTATCTTTTATTAATGTTTTTTTTTATTATTATTCTTATTTGTATAACAGTTATAACTTTCGTCCGTTCTTTTGTTTTGATTTTGTTTCGCATATTCTAACAGGTGTGGTTTTGTGATTTGTTTGGAGTAATTTATTTTGCTTATTTTATTGTTTGTTTATATATTTATTTATTTTTCTATTTTAAGTTACGTAGTAAGAATTTGTTTTCATGTCTACATTTTGAGATTAGTAAAAATCAGCTACAGTTGCACCGAGAACATGGCACAAATAATAAAAAAGCACAACAGAAAAATTATTAACAAACCACACGAACAAATTAAACCCACGTGCAACTGCAGAATAAAAAACGAATGTCCCTTAAACGGTAATTGTTTACAAAACAACGTAATCTACCAAGCCACGACAAAATCAGCAGATAATGAAGAAAAAGTATATATAGGAGTAACCGAAGGACCATGGAAACAAAGAAATTATGTACACAAAATGTCTTTCACAAATAGTAAATATGCGAACAGCACAATGCTTTCTAAGTATATCTGGGAAATAAAAAACAAAACACACACCACACCAAAAATATCTTGGAAAATAAGGAAAAAATCATCAGCCTACAACAACCTATCAAAAACTTGCAAACATTGCTTGGAGGAAAAAATAGCTATCATTACCTTCCCAGATCAAAATAAATTATTAAATAAAAGATCCGAGCTAATCTCAAAATGTAGACATGAAAACAAATTCTTACTACGTAACTTAAAATAGAAAAATAAATAAATATATAAACAAACAACAATAAAATAAGCAAAATAAATTACTCCAAACAAATCACAAAACCACACCTGTTAGAATATGTGAAACAAAATCAAAACAAAAGAACGGACGAAAGTTATAACTGTTATACAAATAAAAATAATAATAAAAAAAAAACATTAATAAAAGATAATATACTACGTTACTTAAAAACCGAAAGCCAAAAATATATAGTGTAACAAATAAATAACAACAAGTATAATAAATCGATCTAAATACATCCAAATATATAAATAAACTAACAACCGATTACGATAAAGTAGCCGTTTAATAAAAAAAACCAAAAAAAACAAATAAAGATAACCAACCTAA
>OZ038477.1:8224454-8259454 GCA_964036315.1 Acanthosepion esculentum
CTCTGATCAGTGCTGAAACTAGAGCCATGGATATATTTCTGGCCATCATAACAGGCAAAGAAAGAGCGTAACTTCAGGGTCTTCTCACATTCGCTAAATGTATGTGACATTACTGATAATTACAATCGAAAAGAGTATTTTAATAATTAAATTACTAAACAGGATCAATCCCATCTGCAAAAAATAAAAATAAACAAAAAGAACTTGTGTTCTGTTAGATCCCTAGTCATATTGCGATCCGCGGAAATCGAAAAGCTGACATATTTACAATATTCGGACTATTCTCCTCATCTTTGTCGCCATATCTATTATATCGTTTCGGCCGTTGTACGCTCCGGCCTTCTTCAGGTGGTTTGAATATCGAACTGTACCCTTTATTTCGCTCACCGGGGTAGACTGTTCTAGTTCCACTTGCCATGTTTAATGGATGTCAGTTATCAGCTATCTTCTGTTAATTTCCCTCTGAAAGTTCTCCACTGTCTTACCCGGGTATTGAACTCACACTCTTTGGGTCCTGTCACTGGACCTAACTCAAAAAAGGAAAATTTCGAATGTGGTACTCTCCTCTTCAGATTTTAAATCAGTTGCAAACACATACATTCTAAACAAGCAGTAAGAGTTATATGAACTATTGCTCAAATAACAAACTTTCCAAAATTAAGTTCTTGCTAGGAGAATGGCATTATGGTCTCAGACTTGCTCGGAAGGAAGAATTCATCCAATCAAGAATCAGAATAGAACGCACCTATATCACTCCCCGATTCCTTCTAAAAAGAAGAGACATCCTCCGGAATGCACATGTCAGGCGGCATATACTATAAAACATTCTGACCAATTGTAGCGATCTTGCGATACATCAATGAATTTATGGACTGAATAGTTCATAGGACATTTTCAAGAAGATAAAAATAGAAACGACCGTAGCCTACTTGAAGGAGGTTCGTCTTTCATACAAGTTTTAGCACCAAATAACTCCATTATAGAGTCATAAATGGAGAGTGATGGAACCAAGAAACCAATCGCTTGTTTACAAGCCATATAGTTAAGAATATTTTTTCGGCATTAAATAATCGGAAATATTCATATGCTTTTAAAATGAATCAGTGAATATTTCTTTCTTTATGCTCAATGGCACTTTCTTTCTGCGGATCAAATCTGTTCCTATATATATGTCTTTTTTGTTCTAGGTAATTTACTATCTGATCAAAAAATATCCACTTGTAGGTTACTCACAATTTTAATTAATATCTCTTATATCTTGTGAATGTTTACTTCCCTTGGCCGTCCCCCCTCGGTTAGCCTTTGAAATTTCCTCTGTCTCTTTATGATTGTAATAAACGGTTCCTTTCTATTTTCTTAAGACTTCTTTCTTACTGGCCTTAGGATTCTTAGGATTCATCATTAGAATAAAACCTGCTTCCTTGGCCGATATCAGCGAGGAAAGGATCCAGGTTCACAACAACATTACATAGCATTTCTTTGTTTCTATTGATAATATTCGTCTAAGAAACCCCGGGAAAAAGTATATTGTCGCCAGACTTATATGCATGTCTTTGAATCTCATTCCAAAATTTATTTACCTATTCCTTTTTTTTGTTGGTACTAATTCTTTTTTTTCAACTTTTTTTCTTTTTTAATTGAAGTAAATTAAGTCTACCCACGTTTTCTAAAATTTGTTCGAATATTATTTCTTCAATTTTTTTTTCTTCTGGCTCATGCAATTATTGGATGTTATCTTTATTTCTGGCGAAGAGATTTGATTTCTTTGCTAAGTAAATGCCAGTCCATGATCATATTAGCACTACCCACTCTCTCGGACTTGGGAATTAAATTCGAGCGCAGTATATGCCCCCCTCCAAAAAAAAGAAAAGAAAAAGAAAAATGTCATAGAGAACCCTCCCTGTCTCCTATCAGAATCACTGATGTCCAACTCCACAAGACCGTCTCTCTGCGCCTTCCTGGTCTCACGTTTTCCACTGAACTAAGGTGGAACAACTACATTGAATCAATAGCTACATCTACCGCAAGGAAAGTTGGTTCAATGTATCACGTCAAAAGGTTTTTCGCGCCTGAGTCCATCCTTCAAATCTACAAATAACAATTCGTCCTTGCACCGAATACTGTTGGATCCCCCGCTGTTCATCTCGAGGTCCTCAACAATATCCAGACAAGGATATGCAATGTGATCGGTCTTGATCTGGCATCTCGTCTGCATTCACTTTCTCACAGTCTTGGAGTGGTCGCCCTCTGTCTTTTCTAAAAATATTTTCATGGCAACTATTCTAACGAGCTACGTTCACTGGTACCCCAACTGCATGAATTTAAGCGTTTGACATCTCGGTCCCACCTTTTCAGTGTCAAAACGGTTAAATGAAACCGCTTCTTCTACTTCAACACTTTCTTCTCTCGCACTTCCCGCCAGTGGAACTCCCTTCCTTCTACTTGCATCCCTTATAGCTATAATATTCAAATATTCAAATGTAATGTCAATCGACATCTTCTGACACCTTGATCCTGATCACCGTCCTTCTCTTTATCCTTTCTTCAAACACCCCTCTTTACTCTTGCTCTCAATCTCTGTAACCCCTTGCATGCTAGTGGCACTCCCGGCTTGCTTTGGGGAAATCCTTAAAAAATCATATTCTTTCATAATTTATTTACACTCTGGGGGATATATTTCGCTATTCCAATTTGTGTTATGATTTCTGTATCATCTTTTCCCTCAAATGATTCTACCTTAAAGGGGCAAATTAATTTCTCTACTTACTTGAATTTGATGTGCTGAAAACTCAAGTCGCATTTTGGACGTTCTTTTTGCTTGTTGCATTCTGTCTTCTTTCTTCGATTTAATAGTTTCTCTTTATCATTAACTTGTCTAATTGTCTTTTCAATTTTCAGCGTCAAATATTTTATCCGTAGAGAACCCAAAATTGACTATGCCTTTTCCTCACAATGTTAGAATGCGCGATTTCATCGCGTGCCTCCCCTCGCAACATAGCACAATACGACGTATTCATATACACACAACCCTTTTAGAAAAAATCTTTATGCATAAAGTACAAACTTAACAGCGAAATAAAAGTGCCGAAAAACTTTGTGCTATGGAAAAAGACCAAACGACATGCGTTGAACCGACGTCACCATTCGTTGGAAAAGGCACCCCTACCCTACCTTAACCGCTTTTCGAAAGTAACTAATATTTTCATACAATAGTTGTCAGTGAAAATGAATACCCTACCACCCCTTGTTAAAATGATTGAATTTCACCGTATACTTAGAAACTAATATTATTAATGTATGTGCTTGTAAAATTCAAAATAATTTTTTTCCAAAATTCGCTTGAAAATGAAGCAGGACTTGGAACTTTAGTTAACTTCTATAATTGAATTTGAAGTTCTTCGTTTCTGTTTTTGAAACATGGTAATTCCTGTGTAGCTATGGAACCATATTTTTAAATTAGTAAATTTATAATATGTATTCTCTGTAGATTTGTAAAAATAAAAATAATTAATAAGAACACCGGATTATATATCTTACTGTTCTTTCCCGATATATATATATATATATACACACACATATATATATATATATATATATATATATATATATATATATATATATATATATATATATATATATATATATATATGATCCGAGTTCGAATTCCAGTCGAATCCATTGCATTCACTTACGTGCTAATACCGTTGGGAAAGGTGTGAATCCTCTTCTTCTCCCTCCAACTATGGATAAATAGCAGGACAGACTGGGTTCTATAGCCTTGGATGGCAACTGGTCTAGGAGAAGGACAACTCTGAATTCAAAACCATTCGGCGTCTCGTTTCGGGACCTTGTGGCATTCGTTGCACCAGGTCCCTGTATTCGTCCCTCCAAAAAGTGTGGATGGCCCTGCACAAAGCCTTCACCACTATAATCAGATCCTGTGTGGGTGTCGGGCTTTCAGTTTCTGGGAACTGATCTGTCTGACCCTCATACGTCGAGTTCGACGGGAGAGTCCATCATATATATATATATATATATATATATATATATATATATATATATATATATATATATATATATATGTATGTATATATATATATATATATATATATATATATATATATATATATGTGTGTGTGTGTGTCTGTGTGTGTATATAAATTGCATACATATTATATGACATATATAACATATTTACAAACCTTTCCGTAACATGTGACACTCATATATTGTCTCATTATACACATACTGGCTTCATATTTCACACATGTAATTATAATTTAAAATTATCTTCCTATCTGTGTTACAGGAGTCGCGTTTGTTCGGAAACTTTTGTATTTAAACTAATCCGTGGTTTCTCTTTCTTTTTCTTTAGGCAAATTTTGCTACTTACACATTCAGTATTTTCTTTGTTTTCAAATCTCACGGTTTATAAAATCTTTTTCTCATTATCACTTTTTAAAATGTATATACAATCGCTTATGTGTTTAAAAAATATGTAAGAATAATTATTAAATCTTGGCGTTCAGTACGCAAAAGTACTTTTAAGTTTATCTTTTCTTCTCAAAGATCTAACGCACTCAAATATTGGAATCAGTTGTTGAAAGCATTAATAAATTTATTTCATGACTACACGAAAATATCTTTGAAAGAATGCATCCCTGTATGAACTATTTATTTACAAGTGATAACTTTGAAAATAAATATGAATATTTTATAAGTTACGGTATTCGATTTACTAATTATGTAAAAGTAAAAAAATGGATAAAAATTTAGTCACATGTAGAGTAGCAACGGAACAATCAGATTTTAAGGAACAAATTCGGTAATTTTGATTGTTCAATTTCTTATTAAAATATTTACAAATAAAACAAAATTTCACATAATTATTTAATGATTTGAGTATTTTCTGATGCTACTCATAATCAAATATCGCCAACCAACTCAATAGTCAAAAACAAGAAACCAGGCGAATATTTGGCAAGTTCAGAAAAAAGTCATATCACATAAACTGTACAAAAAAAAATATCGATGAAAAATATTTGGAAGCAGATGATCAGACAAGCAGACCTCAGTATAATTTATGGCATTTGCGAAAAAATATATACGAAAAATATTTTAAAAAATAAGAGAAATAACGTCATAGTAGGAATTGACACGTGAAGACGTGACATTTTAAAGGTGATGACGCGCTCTTTCAAAAACGATGAAAGTGACATACTATAAAAATCCTTTTGACAATAGCGTATTAAAATAAAAAAAAATAATCAAATATTCGATGTATTTAAATTTTAATCAATAACATGGTCTGAAATACAGAAAAAGTTACGCAGTTCCTTAACAAAGGTTTTATTTTGATTTAATCTAATCTTATATATACGTATCTCCCTCTCTCTTAGTCTCTCCCTCTCGATATATATATATATATATATATATATATATATATATATATATATATATATATATATATATGTGTCTGTGTGTGTGTGTGCGTGTGTGTGTGTGTATATGTATATATGTATCTGTGTGTGTGAGATAGAAGGCGAGAGGGAGAGATAGAGCAAGAGATAGACAAAGAGGGGGATATAGAAACTGTTTTAGTTATTATAATATTAAGTGTAGATCTGTTACATTTAATTCGGAGTACGTCAATTATCTTCAGAAGTTTTTTACAACCAGATCTGTCATATTATCTGCAAGAGTTTTCCTTATCGAGTTGCTTTTCCCTCGGTGTGCCTTGTTAATATATTCCCTTAATACATTCCGTAATTTATATGCTCTGATATGGGGAACATTGAGGGCCCGATATTGTCAAGCACTATTTTGCTTGTAGCGTTTTCTTCCTTTTTTGATGCCCTACTGTTTCCCTAACTATCGAGTATTTTCTAGGGCCTTTTTTTTTGCTATTGTTTTCTTTTTTTTTCTCCAAGTAATTGTGATTTTCGGTGTTTGCACATGGCCTTATGGGCAATCTTTCCTCAGTTTATTTTTATTGGTTTGTGCTTATTATATTCGCATCAGCTATCCTCGTTGTAACACCTTGGGGTTACTGAAGGCGTATAAATTGCCCGTTTCCAGAATAAAACAAAAAATAAAAAACAAAACAAAAAAACTGACAGACTATATGATTGTTGCGTGAAAACATTCGAAAATTTTAGTTGTAGTCAGCCAGAAAACGGAATATATATATATATATATATATATATATATATATATATATATATATATATTAAATTGGGTAAACGGCACGGTTTACTGTTTTACTGTTTTACAGTACAAGGAACAGAGAAGACATCTTTAATAGTAGTTGAGTAGAAAAAATCGAGTAGCTGCCATAATATATATATATATATATTGGTTAGATAATTGAGATATATTATGTCTATTTTTATTTTAATCGTCTCAAATTCACAGATTAATTTCGTAGTTTTTTTTTTTTTTAGTAATCTGATTAAGAAAGACGCCGTAGTTTTTCTCATTTCTTTTATTTTCCCAAGTGCTTTCAATCGCATTCCAACAAAATTTCACAACTAAAAATTACATTATTTTTTTTCTTAGTGTTATGGTTCAATATCCTCGCACCACGGTTATGGTCCAAGGTTAAGACCAAGGAAGAACAACACGAACACAAGAGTAGAAAATAACAGAGATATATTACAACAGTAATATAAGTTGAAGCGTTAGTATTAACTGTCAGTCTGGTTTAGAGTTAACTACTATTGTCTTGACTCGTTAGGTCTCGACTCGTTCCTCCTCCTCTCTCTCAGAGAGGCGCAGTATTCATAGTCAGGAAGAGTCCATTATCGTTATATGTAATTTCCCATAACACTTAGCAATTCCTCTCTGAAGATGATCTTGGCTGAGATTAAAAGGACTTCGTAAAATAAAAGTTATAAAGAAAATAAAACTACAGAGTCTTTGTTAATCAGTTTAATAACAACACTAAAAAACCGATCAGACAAAGAAAATAAATCGATATAATATGTCTATATTACTGAACCAAACATGCTTGAATGAAGATATAGTGCCCAAATATATATATATATATATATATATATATATATATATATAGTCAAACCTAATGAGCCAGACAAACCTACAAAGGTTTTACTTAGGCAGATCGTCAGGGTCGGCTGGCTAAAGAGGCAACAGAAAACGGCGTATATATACAGACGACCACCAAGACTACACCACGTGACCAAGGAAGAGAAAAAAAAATAGAAAAAGAAAAGCGACAACGGGGGTGGGTATAGATTTATTCAACTAACTAAAAGGAGAGGGGATAGTTAAGAAAACACAAACAATAATGATAACGCTACAATCGGGAGAGAGAAGCTTATTTCAGTAACCAAGTATTTCTGTGTCTACATTTGTTAAGAATCTCGGTTTTGGAATTTAGTAGATCATCAGGTGTATTATATCATGCTATAGCTAATTTTTCCTCGGTGCATACACTCGATAACTATACTCGACACGAGTATAGTTACCTATATATATATATATATATATATATATATATATATATATATATATATATATATATATATATATATATGTATATATATATATATGTGTGTATGTGTGTGTGTGTGCGTGTGTGTGTATGTTTATTTGGGCAACATGCAAATATATATATATATATATATATATATATATGAATATATATATATGTGTGTGTGTGTGTGTGTGGCATCTTTCGCTTTCTCTTCTCATGCATTCATGTTAATAATTCTCGAAACCAACACGAGCTTGTTACGCCTGCTCACAGAAAATGCATAGTAATATAATGTTGGAGAAAATTCGAATTTTCAGGCTTTGCCTCTTTTCTCCAAAGCATATTTGGTTCCTAAAATGGGAAATCATTTGTTTCCTTGCAGATTGTCTATTTCTCCTTATTGTTAGTTTATATCACAATATATATATATATATATATATATATATATATATATATATATATATATATATATATATATATATATATATACAGAAGACCATTTGCAACATCTATTTTAAGGCAATTATTTTGACAGCTATGTTTGAAAACTTTTAAAGAAGTAAGATATGTTCTGCTTCGGAAAGTTAAGCTCTGCAGTTCAGCTGTAAGAAAATCTTAAAATCTGAAGGTATGAGGTAAACTTAACGAAGTTTTTCTCTTTGAATCATTTGCGAATTGATATCTTTTCCTTTGTGATTTCCTTGCAGCCAACCCCTGGAGTTCGCCTTTCTTGATTTGTTAATCTCTTATGACTGTCATGTTTGCAATAGCCACTCAGTTGACCGCCCGTTCGTTCGTTCCGCCGACGCCGTTTTAGAGTTGTTCTTGCAAGCGAATCTAATTGGACCGGTTGCTGAACAACGTGAGAATTATGATAATTTTCGTTACAAGTTCGTTCCTTTTAATTAGCATTCAGGTCACAATGATGGCAACGCAAACAATTACGTTACAGCAAACCCGTATTGTCAGTGTTGTTGTTGCTGTTGTTATTATTATTATTAATAATAATAATATTATCTTCATAACCATCTTCAATCTTATTTTTAAGGCTTGGAGAATATTAATATTAAAAGTTAAAGAAGAAAATATGTTTTAGGTTCTAGAAATTTCATTCGAATATCCACCGAGGCGATATTTCTGTTGAGGATAAAATTCCTGTGATCGACGTCAGAATTCTTGTCATGGATATTAAATTAAATATACAGTCAATGAGGTGACTTGAATGCTTTTCAGCAATGTATTAGAATTCCGTTCAGATATTTGGAGATAAGTTGTAAATATTGTAGTTTTTTTTCTCATCTTCATAAAATATCACTAGGTCAGTGAGCAGAAAATATAGAAGCACCTAAGAAAGACCAACCTGGTAAAATGCTATTAGGCCTCACCATATAAAAAAAATTCTCTCCCTCTAGCAAGATCATCCGGCTAACAATTGCTAAAAAGTCCAACGTAAACAAGTCAACCAACAACCAATGATAATACGAAAATGCTTATAAAACGCAAGTGAATTTAGCGGTTATAGTTTCGTGAAAATAGAAATCTATATATAAAATAGCGGATGTCTGTGTGCATCTCTGTCTGTTTGATAGCTTTTCATTCGAGATTCATCCAACCGATTTTGACCATATATGGATTATCCATTTTACAATGTAAGAGATAAGTTTTAGCATAAAAAATCGATAATTTAAAAAAAATCAATAATCGATAAAGACGATCAAAAATCGATAATTTCATCTTTTTTCCTCCGATTTCGTTCAAACTCGGTAGGTAGGTTACTTACATGATGACAAGCTCAACGGCACCTCATTTTTATTTCTACGCCACTGCGTTTAGCAAAAAAAGAGCAAAAAACGAAAAGTCGATTTCAACACAAAGTTTAAGCTAAAAAATCCCTCACTTGCCAAGCAATGTAATACAAATTTCACTCAATTGTAACCGAAAATATGTCCATTGTTTAGCAGTGATTTAACTTTATAATTGAGTCCACACATTAGTGAAAACACGTGTAAATGGTGAAAAATGGCTTTCTTGTTTTTCGATGATATTTCAAACGATTTTAATCAAAATTAAAAATTGCTTTATAAATGTACCCACGTTTACACCCCTGGTAGCACACTGATAAATTTAATTTAAAAAACTCCAAAATAATTGTGGTCTGAAGTGTGTCTTCATGTTGCTTGTTTTACCCGTTCATATCCTCGGCTAACTTCGATTGAATAAATACAGACTACTTCTGTTATATCAGTAACTGCATTAATTCAAAAGGTTTTGTAATGAAAGTACTTAAAGTATTTGAAGAAGATAGACTCTGTTACATCTAAACATGTTTTGTTCCATTCTAACTAAACGCTTTTTCTGATCGATCAGCTGGATATGGCTGCTAGTTAATAATGAATCCCCTGTCCTCAATTTAATACCATCACTTGTTCATACTCCCTGGGCGCTTGATGTCTTCGTTTGTTGTTACAAAATAAAAAGGAGGCTCAGTATCATGTCTCCCCAAATAATTATCTTATTTATTATCACTGAATTCTCATGGAAAGCTATTTTAGCAGTTATCTGTTACCTTATCCAAGGCTTGGAATACAGGAGTCTTATTCTCTGAGATTCGTTGCCAGCCTAGTTTAGACGCTACACTATTATTTAAACAAAAAGATCTTTAATGCTTCTCTCAACGGAATTTATGAGAGTGAAAACAACTAATTGGTCCAAAATTTGAACTCGTCTAGCCGAATGAATTTTATGTGCCGTTGCATCACGGACACATCCCAATGTATATTATTAAATGTGTAAATTTATACGATTTACATTATTCTGACTATTGTCATCATCTTTGTCGCCATATTTGTTTTACAACATTTCGGCCGTTGTACGCAGCGGCCTTCATCAGGTGGTTGGAATGTCGAACTTAACCCTTTATTTCGCCCACTTGCCATGTTTAATGGATGTCAGTTATCATTTATCTCCTGTTAATTCCCCTCTCCAAGTTCTTCACTGCCTTAACCGGGAATTGAACTCACACTCTCTGGGTCCTGTCACTGGATCTAACCAACTTTTTATCCATTGTGCCACGTGTAAATTAATAATGTTAAGTCAATATGACAAAATCAATCTAGCATGAGACAAAAGCCAACAATAAACACATAAATATGTAGAAACCGCCTATTTCTGAACTGTATCCTCTTTGATGTTAGTTGGTTTCGCCTAAAAGAATATCAATGATTTGTACGTGGGGTTTTCTGTTTCAATTTCACCGCATCCTATTAACAACATCAGATCAAAGCAAAAGAGAAGTTACTGTTTGGAATCAGAGTACATATGCTTAAAAAAGAAACCGGTACCCAAATGTCTAATCCGATAATTCTGCAAGGATGAGCCTATTTTTAACACTCGCCATTTTTTTCAATTAGAAAAAAGATGTTGACAAAGAGTAATATCTCTCCCTCCCTTTCTCTCTCTCTCTATCTATCTATCTATCTATCTATCTATCTATCTATCTATATATATATATATATATATATATATATATATATATATATATATATATATATATATTTATGTAGTTTACTGCCACCAAACATTTTTTCTCTCCCGATGATGGCCATGTTGGCCGAAACTAGTCGAGGAATCTAAATGAAATAATAATAATAAAAACATAAGAATATTAATCTACAACCCAGTATGTCTGAAGATTTTAATTAATCTTTTTAATAATTTTTATCGTTCAATATATATATATATATATATATATATATATATATATATATATATATATATATATATATATATAGGAAAACTAATAATATGAAAGAATAGCACCTAGCAAAAAACCACAGGAAAATTAAATAAATCAAGGATACTGACAATCGAAATAAGAAACTTTAAAACTGATATCAACGTTCGTTTTATCATTTCACCATAAGCAAGGGGATAATGTCACTATGACGCAAAGCCTTACTGGAAGTCAAAGAAAATAAGTGGTCATTAATGAATTAAAAGGATGATAACAGAATACGATTAAGGGAAATAGAATATGGCGATTGACGTTTCATTCAAATCTTTCAAGCTTTAGGGAGTAGGGAAACAAGAAAGCTGAATAGATTTCCACAGGGGATTGGTGCGAGATTATGTCTTATTAGAATAAATCCTACGGTTGTCGCTAGCCATTTCATCAGTAAAAAGATGAGCTTAATTTGTTAGTCTAGTATTACGCTTAAATTCATTCTGTCGGGATAAAAATGAGAGCACATCTGAAAGAATTGCGATAGAATGATTTACAGTAAAGAGATAGGGAATCCACATCACCACAGTGGGAATTGACTGAAGTGTATGTGCTAGGACAGGACCGATAACACAACTGAACCTTCTTTGGATTTTGATGAGAATATCAAAATAAATAGCAGGAGCACCACACCATTTATGGCAGCCATATTCAATGCATAGACGAACGGGAGATATCTAAACATGCATGAGTGGTTCTAGCGAGAAAACATGTCTACCACAACACAGTGAACTAACTTTCCTATCAGCTGGTTTAGCATTTGATTCGATATAATCAATTCATTTCAAAAAATATTTTCAAGTCTAGGTAATATAATACAAAACGAAATAGAGATAGATATAAAGTCCATTAAAGAACATTTAAAAAAAATAGGAACTTTCTCATCAAGCAGCAAGAATGATAACTTATATTCAATAATGAAATCAAAATACAAGATAAAATAATTTAAAATTGTAGTGACTGTAATTTGTGTTTGAATTTCTTGGATAAAGATTTATCATTATTTACACTATTTAAGTGTGAACTACTATTCTTCACCATTGTGTTTTCGCTTTCCTCGTTTAATTTTTATTTTTAGTACCGTTAAGTTATTGCTCGCCCTGTTTCTACCGAGCACTGTGTGTACATCATCCCCTGGCACAAATAATATAAATGCGAAACAATCCGTTTCCTAACCTTAAGGCTGGAAGAACCGGGAATAGGCGTAGCCATGGCAGATCATCTAGGGATGGAAAAGGGTATTCATCAGTTCATGTGAATACTGAATATGAATGAACAATGGAATTTTCGGAGTCTAAATGAATCGGCGCATATGCCAAGATATAACGATCTCCTTAGTAGACTTAGCACAGATATAAAGACGATATGGTAGCCGCTTATAATCATAGAAAGACACACGATAGCAAGTCTTCAACAATCACTGATTTAATCAAGCATAACAAGTTGCTGAAGGATCACTCATCTGCAGTCAGGTTAGTTTTAGTCTTCCTATTTCAGCATCCTTATGTAGAATCACAATTCTGTTGCGTTCTTCATCTGTGAGGGGGTGTACCATAATTAACTGCCATATAGCAGGACCGATATTGGACACCCGAGGCGCTGTACTGGTTAACAAGCTTGTCTCGATAGAACAATTACTACCGAGTAGTGAGTTCGATCCTCACTGGATGACCCATACTTTCGGCCTTATGCCACATTTAAGCTACGCATAGAAAATAATTGGGTGTCTCGCCATGTTGCAATGGTGAGCAATCTTGTCTGGCTAGAACAATTACGACTGAGTAGTGAGTTCGATCCTCACTGTATGACCCATACTTTCGGCCTTGTGCCATATCTATGCTACGCTTAGAAAATCATTTGTGCACCACGAGGCAGGGTAATGGTTAGCAAAGTTGTCTCGCTAGAACAATTACTTCTGAGTTCAATCATTACTTGGTACCCCTTACATTCGGCCTTGTGCCACATTTAAGCTACGCTTGGAAAATCACTATAGAAGGACCGATATTATTTACCAACCCGTTACTCATGTCTTTCCTGATTTTTTATACTTTACTTATATTAATTGTCTATATTTTTGGGATGAGGGGTTTTCACTATGGATTTCGTTAATCGGACTGACTTCCTCATCTTGGTTGCTTTCCTCACAACGTTTACTTATATTCTTTAGAATTATATATATTCTGTTACCTGCTACGCTTAAGGTTCTGTTATTTTCGTTGGCTTCCCTTGTTTATTTTCATTCCTATCGCACGTGTTTATTGATGATTATTAGATTAGATTTTAATCTCTAAAAATGTATTGGAGGCGCGTTGTCTTAACGTGTGAACATTTATTACATTATCGTACAGTCATCGGATTCAGTAAGTCAAATGAAATCTTTAATCGACAAATTTTCCCGGACAAAAGCTGACAATACGTTTAACAGTATTCGATTAAACATTCAATGTCAGTTAATTAATTTAATATCTCTGTGATAATCGGAGACACAGATATGAGATTAAGAAACGTTCCTACTGAAATAATCAAGAACACAAAACATTTTCATGAAACAACTTCATTATGAAATAAACAAATCCATCTAGAAAGTCACAGATGGTTTATATATATATATATATATATATATATATATATGATATTTTCCTATTGTCATTCTTCTGCCATACATAAATACTAACACACACACACACAAACTCACACACATACACACACACACACATATATATATATATATATATATATATATATATATATATATATATATATATATATATATATATATATATATATATATATAAAGGTAAAATACAATAGGAAAACTGTATCATTAGCGGACGCCTTTCGACCAATATGGACTTTTCACTACAAAAACGAAATGAATGTAATGAAAACAAAGTAATTATTAATAACAAACAAAATGTCCTTAACAACTGGAAGATTTTGTTTGTTGTGAATAGTTACTTTGTTTTCAAAATCTTCTATTCGTTTTTGCCTTGAAAATACACAAATTGGACAAAACGCGTCGGCTAATAATACAGTTTTCCTATTGTCATTTACCTTGATACATATTATCTTTTTTTACAGGTTAACTTTGAGAAATTTGTCATATATATATATATATATATATATATATATATATATATATATATATATATATATATATATATATATGTATGTATGTATGTATATATGGCATGTTAGTTTTGCAGACGCAATTCGTCTTCCGATTTTATCAAGACAAAAATGAGAAATTTAATGAGGAAATGCTGAGGGTTTTTTTTCTTTTTAAACAGCTCACACCCCAGTATCTGAGTGTAAATTGGTCACTGCAAGAGGAAATTGTGAAGAGTCAGTTTGAATGATCCTTACAGATGTATTAAAATGTCTTCGAAATAATTGACTAATAATAAACGTATTGCAATATACTTCGGTAATTGAACTCCAGATATTTTTGAACTCCTGCAAACATTAAATGAAAAATGCCCGAAATTCTAAATTGGTTAAACATACGTTTATGTGAACGTTCAAAACAAAAATGCCAAATTTTCTGAAAGGCTTTTATTGAAGGCCTTTCCTGAAGTTAATAGATCTTTTCTTGATATGAGTTTGTTCGACTGAGAAATATCGACAAATAAATCATTTCTGGGGAAGGCTTTGTGTTTATAATTGGTAAACAATTGAATATGGAATAGCAATGGAGATTTTAGAATGCTGACCAGAGCAATATTAAGTGGATAACTACGAATTAATTTTGAGGAAGTTTCAGCTATCTACTAATAGGTCTTCCAACAACTTGACACTGACTTGATTCCCAGTGTTTGATATATTTAACTTTTTAGCTTTAAATAATATTTTTGGATGAAGTTAACGATGGTATATCTACATTATATTCTTAGTGGCATAAGGTTAAAAAAACGACAGGAAATATTCCCTTAGGCAATTTTAATGTCTATCTATTCTGTATGAACAATCTAGATTTCATGACTGTACAATTGAATAATGTTACACGAGAGAAAATGTTCTATTATGAGCTTATTAATTTCAAGGGACTGCTTCTCTTACTGAAAGTACGGAATAGCTCATTGCCAACATGCTTCAAGACCGATCTCTGTGTGTGTGTGTGTATATATATATATATATATATATATATATATATATATATATATATATATATATATGCATAAAAATGAACATTGAAGTCAACACTTAGAGGCGACAGACGCAATCGTCAGGCCTGATTGAATCGGTGGCCTGACAATTGCGTCTAGCAATAAACATCTTGTCGCCTCTAAATGTTGACTTCAATGTTCACTTTTATATTTACACACGATCTTTCTCTGATATTGAGCACTTTATCCCATAAATATTGTACACCTTAAGAGTACATATATATATATATATATATATATATATATATATATATATATATATATATATATATACGGAGTGTGTGGGTGTGAGGTGTGTGTGAGTGTGTGTGGGTGTGTGTGGGTGTGTGCACATGGACACAGGGCACAGTGGATAAAGGCGTTAGTTCGATCCAGTGACAGGACCCAAAGAGTGTCAGTTCAATACCAGGTTAAGGCAGTGGAGAACTTGGAGAAGGGAATTAACAGGAGATAACTGATAACTGACATTCATTAATAATGGCACGTGGAACTAGATCAGTCTAACTCCGTTAGCAAAATAAAGGTTTCAGTTTGGCATTCCAAACACCTGAAGATGACCGGAACGTACAACGGCCGAAACGTTGTAATAAATATGGCGACAAACATGAGGACAATAGTCCGAATAATGTAATTAATGTTAATTACATTTTGCAGAAACCGAAAATTCTTCAGTAGCTAACACATTAAAATTGCCAATCAAAACAGAATCTCAAAAAAAAAAAAATTAACAGCGAATCATCCATCCTGATCCCCAAAGATATTTAAAATTAGAAAACGTTCTATAAAATCAAATCCTATCGGTCAATATGACAATCTCTAACGGCTTAGTGAGAAAAATACTGTCTTGCAAATTTCAATTCAGGAAACACCAAACTAGTAGCATTTCATCTTAACGAGATACCATGTTTTGAACTTCTGTTGGGTCGCCTCATTTGAAACTCAAATATAAACTCCATTGCTTAAGACGATGGAAACATTGTCGGCCCATTCTCTAGCGCCAGGAAGTACCTGACTCCTTAAAACATGCTTTACGTTTACAAGTGACAGATTAGAACAAAAATGAAGTATCGCTGCTAAATACACTTTGGAGTTCTTCAGTGCTCACTTCCCAACCTTGCTAGTGATCAAAATCATTGACGCGGTATGTCTGGGGAAAATTATTCTACACCCTGCAACCTCCCCCTCCAACCGATGCAATTGCAAGCCCGCCGTTACTCTATCATTATTTTGATGATAACTATTCAGGTGAACTTTGGCCTGCAGTTCCTTCCCATCCCTGCAACATTCATTGAATTGAAACACTCTCCTTTCTTCCGTATTCCAAGAGAGTTCAACCAGGTTGTAGAAGAATGTCATGGCTCGATCCTTACCTATTCTCTTTATCATCATGCATTTTAAATTTGGAGGGTCTATGTCATCTAACTTGAGTAGAATTGAAAGGGATTCGATACTGTGGAAGATTAATGACAGACCAAGATATGCACAGTAAAAGTTCGGTTTTGAAGTAGGGTAGATGTCTACGTAATCACTGCACTACCAGGCCACATTTCGAAGATAAAATAAAAAGAACGCACAAAAATACCAGAGTTGTTACTCGAAACTAAAGAACTACCGCATGATTTGGATCTGTTATATTTCTGCTACTTAATCTCTAGCAGAACACTATCATATATAAGTTGTCTGGAGAGTACCTTATTACTGTACATTGGCACTCTATTTGTACTTTGCGGTTTAAACAAATAAACAAAAATAAGGTTTTCAGTGTTATTTCGGGGAGTGGTTCCGGGATATATAAAAATAAACAAAAACCGGTTTTATTTTGAAAAAGTCGAATGAAAAGAACAAGATGAAAAATATATTTTCATCTTGGAAAACATAAAATTTGCAAAGATTTTTTTCCTTTTCATCAAACAAATGCATAAGATTATAATTACCTAACGTGTTAAAGCTTAAACCAGAAATCCTTTGCCAGGTGTATTTAGGAAGTTACCTGAATCATGAACATTTGATTTGCCCATTGATATCTACTAAGGAAACAATATTTTAAGAATTGCTAAATAGCACTTTTTATTTAAAAAATAGTTCCCAAACAGTGTGTCGCGTCTCGTAGATGCGGCGGAAGAGGATAGCAGGTGAAACGGAAGGAATGAAAGACAATCAAAAATTTAGAAACAGTTTCCAAAAATTCATAGGCGAAATATTTGATTTCAAATTTTAAAATAATAATATGGTTAACTTGCAAGTGCATGCATGAATCCGAGTATAAGTCGTTATAAATAATTATTGACCCATTTTTTCATTGATATTTTGGCATTTATGTCAAGAATATAATAACCAGGGTCCGAATATTGGAAGAGAGTTATCAATCTCTGCGGTTATCCCCTTTTAACCCTCTCTCTTTTGTTTTTTTTTTAATTTTACTTATACAATTTGCTGAGGCACGAGTGAATTTTCATTTCGAAAATACGGCTCAGAGGAAAATAGTTTGGGAACCCCTGTTCGAAGGTCATATTAAAAATATAGTCAGTCGATGTAGGACATTGATGTGGGAAGTGACTGTTTAGTGTTTAGTGATTTACTAGATGTATGTATAAATGGGGACTTAATACATTCAGTCGTCAGTATTCATATATCATATAAGTGACATTATTTCGAGGCAAATAGGTCATGTCTACTTGAAGTTTTAACACAGGTCAGTCTTCATAATATTCACATTGCTTTTTGCCAGTTTAATATATGTTACTATGTGATGCCTGACGTGCCTACATTCGCATTTCTGGAATTCTACCAGCAGAACTTTTACGCAAGGTGACAATAAGATGTATGTTGTCAAAATAGTAGTGGCTCAAATGACCTGCAAGAACGACTTTTCTTACGCCTGTCAAAATCTGCATTGATGCTTTCAACTCTTGTGGTCAGTGTGTTTTTAACTTTGCTTCAAATAGAATAACCTCGTTCTTGTAAAAGCAAACAAACTGGCATCTTTATAATTCCAGCAATAGAAAAGAAATATTTAAGCGGAAAATTCGTATTTATGCGGGATGGCCACTAATATTACATAAGATACTTTTAAAATGCGTCAAAAACATTGAGATAATAAGCACTGAGAATCTTTGATGCCATTCTGGAAATAACAATATTCGTACGTAGGAGCCTCAATAAGTTTCCCACCTAATGTTGTAAAGAGCATCTCTGTCGATAAACCAATAAGTTGATAGCATCATGACAAAATACATACACAACAAATGTCATGTGTGCATATAACGTGATTATTTATCAATTCACTCAAGACTTCTTAATTTATCACATTGATCGAATATTATACAGTAAAGATTTCAGATTCCAACTCAGCAAATAACTGTTTCATATGACGATCTAATTAATCCATTAATGCTATTTACGGTTCGTCGCTTCAGTAGAAATGCCAAAGGGTTACCATACCTATGCTGATTCATCTTTCTAATTAGGGCGTCTGTCTTGCAATCAAACATTGTAACTGGTGATATCTTTCCTTTGAAGACTATAACGAACAGATATCTGAGTAATTAATATGCCTATTTTGAAATCATACTGTAAAATATTTTTTCTTTTTGTTATTTACTGTATAGAGTTATGCTAATTTGTAATATAAGTAGTTTCTTTATAAGGAAACATTTAGCCATAATTGTGCAATTAGCCAATTATACCGTCAGTTAAAATTTATAAAATTTTCCTGTTAAAAAACTTTTTTCAGGAAATTAGGATTGTGCAGTCTATTAGATTTTTATCTCGCTTCCGGGATTTATAGGGGTTTCTTTGTAAATCTTTTGTTCGAAGTATTGTGGAACGTGAAAATCTTCATTGTTTCATTATTTCCTGTTTGTGTTATATAATATGCATTTTTGTTGTTGCTCAAGTGAGGTAGCTTCTGTTTTTTTTTGTTTTTTTTTTGCACAGTTCTTTGATGTGATTTATCGCCCCGTTGTTCAAAAAAGGGGGTCCTCGCTAACACGTACATGCTTAATTTGCTAGAAGACGTTCGTCATCATTGATCCGAGAACGCTGTTGTACACCGCTAAGAGTTTAGACATTTATGGAATAATTTAGTGCCATGCATCACATCTATACGAACGTCTCGATCTGCTAAGACTATTTAATAGCATGACTTGAAGTTTTATGTTAATGTTTTACTTTGTATGAACATGCGGTATTGTGTAAAGTTACTCATAGCGCTGCCAGTTCTAAGTCCAATTTCCTTATCTTCTATACTAAATTTGTTATAGTTTATCTATGCACCGATTTATTTGAATTATTTAGTATTAACTAATTCCACATCCTTGATTTTTGTGATAGTTTCAGGTAATGTGGCCTTACTGCTTTCATCAAAATTCCAGATAAAATTTTCTGTTTGGAAATATTTATCTTGAGTTCTAGTTCTTGTAAGACTCTGTAGAACAGATCGATATTTTTTATTCAAGGTATTTCTTATGCCAACTTTGATTATATTTGTCATATCACCACGACACACACATTGTCATCATGCATTTATTTCGGGATGGAAATTAAGTACAGTGTAGATTCGTGTTGGATTTGAATTTAATGTTTCAATAATAGTGCACATCTTTTCACGTCTGAGCTTGTATATGAGCAGAATACAGTCTAAGAGATTGAAAAGATTAGTACTCTCATTTCCTCATTGTCTTACTCATGATGAGGTTTGCAATATTTTCGTATTGGATCATTCATCAGATATGTACGGTTTTATGCATCGAGATATAAATGTAAATATATATATATATAAATATATACATATATATATATATATAAATATATATATATTTATATATTTTATATATATAAATATATATATATATATTTATATATTTTATATATATAAATATATATATATATATTTATATATTTATATATATATATATATATATATATATATATATATATATATATATATATATATATATATATATGACATCATTGTCTGCGACATCATTGTCTCTCACTATGATTCCCTGTCTCGTTTTGTCTACGACTTTCTGTCTGTCACTCTATCGGTTAACTCTCACTTACTCTCGTCGTCTGGCCAAAACGCCTTTATTCTGTCTGTTCTCGTATTTGTTCTCTGTATTCTATTGGTACGTCATTTTTCTCTTAGTTTATTTTCTTTCTAGATTTCTTTTTGATTCCCTTTTTGGCATTCTTCGCTGATTACCGTTGGGCAATGACTGGAACACAATTATAGCTAAGCTTTGATAATTAAGTGTGTATTCGTATAGAATGACCCCATGAAAAATAAGTTAAAATTACCTACTTCCGATCATTTCAATCATGTTCTGTTCTCACTGTTATTTTCCTCTTCTCTTTCTATTTTCTGAAACGAATCCTCCTTCCTCTTGAAGATAACATGTTTTCTTCTAGATTTGCGTAACTACCTACAACCCTACGTCTGCTTTCTTTTTGATTCATTTACAAAATTCCTATAAGTTCCTCGAGATCAGTGTCAAAATGTAGAATTTAGAAAGCTGTGGTTTTATTGATATCCTTGGAATATTAGCTAAATATATAACATCGAAATTATTTAATGATCCTTGTGGACGACAAAGCAGATTTTGTTACGAAAAAATCAATTTACAAAGAGCATAGGTGGACTAGTTTGTTTCTCGAACCAATGGGTCTAGTACTTTCTATCCATGCCAATATTTCTCTTATTATAACCTAGTGATAATAATAGCGCCTGTCTTAGGTATAAAGTCATCGTGTCAATGGTCTTTAGTTTGCAAGTTCATCCCAAAAACCAAGGTACTTTTGTAATGAATCGGATCTACATTACAAGATCTAATTATAGGATTTTCTTTTAGTCTACGATAAGCCCAACTGAATGTCTTTTCCATGAAAGCAATGTTACACTAACAAGCAATGCTTCAGAGTCTGTCTCAATTTATTTACATTAGTCCGACTAATGTAAATACTGTAAACAATGCTTCGTCAGTTATTATTTCATAAGCTTATCGCTACTAATTCGATCTTTCTCTGGAAACACGTTCAAATGAGTTACATTCTAGGTCAAAATTATGGCCATTGCACGGGGAATGTTCAGATGAGATTCATTCTTTAGATTAACCAGTTCAAATCATTACAGCTAGGACAGACAAAGGTACTTCCACGGAGACGAATCACTTTCACTTCCTCTTTATTCCAAATTTCGGGAGAAAGAGAAAGTTATTCAAACAGATTTTCCCCAAAGTCTGATACTTTATGGAATGGAAGCTTTTTCCTAAACACTACAGGTGAAAGGCCAATTTGTTTACCCTATTCTTATAAAGTTTATTTCTTTCTCTCATATCACAGCTTATACATCATAACCTTGTAAAGGTAGCCTTCAAAGATGAATAAACTCGCGAGTTCTTTTGGGCGATCCTTGTGAACGATAAAACAGATTTTTTACGAAAAAATCAATTTACATTAAGCATGGATGAACTGTTTTGTTTCTCGAATCAATGAGTTTAGTAATTTCTATCCATGCCAATATTTCTCTTATTATAAACTAGTGACAATAATAGCGCCTGTCATAGCCACACGCAATATTGTTCGCCTCGTCTAATTCTGGATTAATTTCAAAATCTTGTTTATTCAGTTTGGGACTCATTATGACATATAAGGCATCTTCTTACCTCGAAACAACAAAATAAAAAAAAAACGTATTTTATCACTCAAATTAGTTCGTGGATAAATTTCTGTAATTATTATTTGCTTTTTTTATTGTGGATCAGTCACACTACTGAGTTATAATTTCAGCAGTCGCCCTAGACAAAGAGAAGCTTATGAGACTTGAATTGCGTGAATATTACTAAAATTAAGCATAGAAAATGTCTACTTCCTATAATCGTTTTCTTTTTATAATTAATAATATTAATTCGTGTTTAATATTAGTTCTCTTTAGAAAATTAATTTTCTCTTTACTTTTCTAATACAACATTTTCCCTCTATTATTTACCTCGATTTTATTTTATCTTTTATTTCAATTTTGGCAATTCTTTTACCGGAAATTTTTGCTGTGGTGCCGTTGCCACACGCAATATCGTTCGCCTCGTCTAATGAGATTGACCTGAACGCCGATAGGACTCGCACTCCCTATGAGCACGCTAATTATCAAGCTCTCCACCTGCCCGCTGTATCAAGGCCCTGATTGAGCCAATCAAATTACCCAGATACTAATTTGTTCGCTTCTCATCAAATTAGTCGGTCATTACTCATTCACCAGGCGCTCAATTGACCTATTGCCGACATTTTTACGGCAGACGTTTGTCAAAGGCTGTTGGCCGCCATAATGGTACTTTTTAGAGTCTAACAATCAAAGTTGCTGCGTGGTCGATTGTGGAATTTAGATTCTACAATCTGTAAACTTACTTCTATTATTTTTTAAATAAATATATATATTACTTGGCAGATATTGCAAAGACAGTAATATTCATAGCAGGCCGTCGAAAATCGATTGCGTAATTTTAGGCCTTTAACAATATAGCGAGAATTATAGGTGTTTATTTTACCACTTAGTTTCGTCTCGGCATAAAATAATCTCCTCCTCATCCTCGCCTTAATAGACGAATAGAACAAAAAAAAGCAAGTCTCTCTCTCTTTACGCAGGTAATTTAAAAAAATCAGAGTTTTACCCTTTTCTAGACAGGTTGATACCACAAAGCAAAACACTTCAATCAGTCCTGCTATTTAACCCATATCTGTGGAGTGATATATTAATACCTTTCATTTGAGTATCTGGGAAAACAGAACGTAAATACCACGGTCAGAATTCAAACTGGTTCCTCGATTTCTCTTTCCGAGTCGGTAACTCTTAAAAAAAATCAGTGTGGCTCAAACACACGACCCCTGATTTACAAATCAGTACAGTAAGCACTGAGCTATGGGGCGTTATGATATGCATTCTACTTAGTGATAAATTTTAATTTAGTATATCTTAAGACAAAAATTACAGTCAAATCATGATAAAGTAATAAAATGAACTAATCCTTTAATCATGACACGCGTCAAGAGGAGTATAATATATATATATATATATATATATATATATATATATATAAATATATATATATATATATATAAATATATATATGTTTAAATGTATATATATAAATAATATATATATATATATATATATATATATATATATATATATATATATATATATATATATATATATATATATATATATATATATATATATATAGGTAAAAAGCCGTTGGTAAATAATCCAAGGGAATCCTAATGATATAAAATATTAAAACTGATCCATAAAAGAGCTCAATGTATTTATTACAGAGCATATATAAATAAACTACATATAAGAGAAATTCAAAAATACCCCATATGTATAACTATTTTATCCTCGCAAGAATTACCTTTCAAGTATTGCCAAATATTTTGAAGATAAAATAAAAAGGTAGCTTAAGATTTGTTAGGTAATACTTGCGGGAAGAAATAGCTATACATATGGAGCATTTTTGTATTTCTATTATACGTAATTTATTTATATATATATATATATATATATATATATATATATATATATATATATATATATATATATATATATATATATATATATATATATATATATATATATATAAATTATATGCGTCGTAGAGATAGATATCGTGGAAATCCTCAAAGTGGGAGTAAGTCTGTTTTGCTATGATTTATTTTCAGGCGTGGCAATTCTTAGTAGGTTATTTAAGGTCAGAAAATATTTTTTTGATTGTAAGAATGTTTCGGTCATAATGAAATACTGATACAAGCACCACCAAGCTAGGCGGAGATGAGGTCGATTCATGCCTTTTCCAAAGTATTTGCACGTAAGCGAATATAACGAACTCGACTGGAATTGGAACTCGACTTTCTGATTTCAAATTCCGAGCCGTTATACATTGCACCACCCGCACATCCTAGCGTAGAGCACATAGTATTCTCAAACAGTCACCCATATAGGTACTGATCAATCTCAACGTTGCTTAACTTCGGTGATCGAAAAGAAACCTTTATTTCAAAGTGGTATGTCCGTAAGCCCCTGTCTTCTATGAAATGTCACTATTTAGAATCGTTTGCTTACAACCAGCTGTAGCTTGAAATACACAACTGTTTTAACCACCAGTAAGATCCTATTCCATGGAAATCTATCTGTGGCAAGTACGTTTAAAAATCAAAGTCCTTGCAGTGTCATCCACTGTCACCCTTCTGTCAGACTGAATGAGGTCATTGACTGATTCGATCACCTCAGGAGACATCACTTCTGTAGGCCTCCCAGGCCTGTCTTCATCCTCAACATTGCTCCGTTCTTCTTTAAACAATTTAGCCCACTTGTAGACATTTTTTGGCTGAAACATGTGGCACCATACACAGTTGACATTCTCCTATGAATTTCAACTGGTTTGCACCCGTCAGCAACACAAAACTTGATAACTGATCGCTGTTCATTCCTGGAGTATGCTTCTTCGTCAGCCATCTTTGTTAATCGCCAAAACTCTCAAAGTTTTTTTTAATCTGCAAAAGAAATTAAATCCACGTGAAAAAGAAGTAAAACAAAAAAAAAACTAAAAAAGAGTAAGCTTCTATCTGTATTAGAAATCCTTATACCGAAAAATTCACCTTATTGAATGACCCTCGTATTTATTCATAGCGTCAAATAATAGTTGTGTGTCGTTTATAAATTTGAGTAAATCACAGAATTCCACAGTTTTATTTATTTATTTTCGCATTTGGCTTATTGCTCGACAGTGAAAAAGTGATTTTTTGAGATGAGAGTCTTTGACGATTAAAGTTTTTTTTTATTATTATTTGCGAGAATTCACTGCAATCATATTCGTACTTGATCTCAGATAGTATTTATATTATGAAATTGACCTGAATTGTTTGGTTAGCAAAGAAATATCTGACTGCGAATGTCGTGAATCTGCATTATTACTGATGTGTAGTGTACTAGTTACTATATTCAAGGATCCATTGAAATAGAAAAAATACTTACCTCAGTAGGGAAATTAAGAATTTTGTTGCAGGTCAAAGTCTATTTAAAGTTCTAAATACATCGCTGCAAACATAATTGGAGTTGAAATTGGAAGTTTTACAACAGAAAGTGCATTGTCTGGATATGTCTGCAACTTACAGTTTGAAACATTCTTTTCTCATCAATATGTTCATCATATCAAATAATCCTTTTGGAAATTAATCAAATCCAGAATAGATATCTATCCTGGTTTGTTTCTAATGGTCTTCGTCTCACAGGTGATGAGGGCCAATACAGAGTCAATCTCTTGACTATGTATTCCTATCATTTGGTATTGTGAAAACAAAAGAGTGATTTCTGGATTTCTTCATGGTTTTAAGTTTAGATTTATCCTTTTAGATTCTCCCTTAACTATAAATTAAAAACAATTCTATTCCGATATTTAACCCTAGTTCGAAGTATTTTTATTGAAAGAAGATTTATGGTCATATTATTGTAATACTACAACACTATCCCTTCTCGTCCAAGATTTCCATTACCGCAGCTGATCGATGAAGATCGCTTCAATCTCAGACCTGCCCTATCCCACGTTGTAATTTAAGTTTGATCATAAGAAGGCCAACGGTTCGCATGCAATTAATTATCAACCCAACTCGGGTTTAAATCGGAAGTGATATTATTGTTGACTTGGTAAAGTTTATCTTGTTGTTTTGGTATAGTTCGGCACTAGGCTGAACTCGGGGGGTGTTCGCTTCAGCAGGCAATCACGTGCAAGCTATCATGACCGGTGACTGGGACGAACTGTCTGTCGTCCTCCCTCTGTCTCCGCTTCTGTCTTCGTCTGCCGAATTGGGTTCGTGCCTTCGTATTTATTAACATTCACTCAAACTGGTGCGGGGCACAGCGGATAAGGGGAATTCGGTAAATCCTATTTGTTGCCAGCTTATTTCATCATTCTGAGGAATTCCGTTATTCCACTCTCTCTTATTATTACCTCTTACTAAACCTCCTCAGTGAGCGTGGGTGATTTATCCACACCTGATATTTCAATTCAAATTTCAACCAGGAGAAATAAAGTCCAAATTCGTTGTTTACGAAAATGAAGTTTTAGCTTTACAGCTTGCATTCTCAGCTGGGTAGAGCACATGTCAATCATTATTGCCCTCTAGTTTTGGGTTATTTTTCATTGTTCAAACCCTCGACACACCAATTTCATGTCTCACTTATATGTGAATTAAATCGTCAATCTTTTTCCACGGTGTTTAGGTATTAACCCTTCTTGTTCCAACGTCTCTCGTTACATCGCTCCTTTTATCCATAAGAACACTTTCCTATGTTTTACCGCGTGAACAACAAATAGTATCACTCTATGTCATGGAACATAGATTTCTGATTCAATAATCATATTATGGATTATTATGAATGAGAGTGTTTGTTATATATTTAGTAAATGTATTTAGTGCGGGACCATTTTCTCTCTTCAGAATCAATCTTACATATCTATAAATCTACCATTCGTCTATGCTTATAATATTGCTCTCACATATCGTCCGTTGACCCTAATATTTACCTTGAGCTCCTTGATAAAATCCAGAGATGAAACAGCAATCCTGATATGGCGGTTAGCTTCAGATATTTTCCCACCGACCTAAGGTTGTCTCCCTGTGTCTTTTCTATAAATACATGACAATTGTCCGGATGAGCACTTCAAATTCCCGCGGATTACTGGATTGACATTGACATCTTATCAATTTACTGTTTACTGGAAAATTCTATGATAACATTTTCTAAAACTGGCATTTTCCGAATATGAGTCTCCCTTCCGGTTCCATGCTTTTTACCCAATTTTAATTCACAAAATTTAAATGTAATGTCTATAGCTATCTGCTGTCCTCCTGATTACTCTTTCGTTTTCCTATTAAGGTTCTAGTCCTAATTATTCCACACCGTGTAGCCCCTTGTAGCTTAGTAGCTTTACTGCCTTGAGGAAGAGTTGATACTGATTAAAAAAATATTTGACACCAAACTAATATCCAAATTTCTTCAAGTACCTTTTATTAAGCGAATGGAAAAATCAACGTTTTATTACGCTTTACGTAAAACTGGCATTTTAATAATACTGATTAAAAAAATATTTGACACCAAACTAATATCCAAATTTCTTCACATACCTTTTATTAAGCGAACGGTAAAATCAACGTTTTATTAAGCTTTACGTAAAACTGGCATTTTAATTTAAGCAAGGCAGATTCCATTTAGAAAATAGAATTGAGTACAAGGGCACTGCAGACACTTTTAGTTAATGAATGTTCACGAAATTGCTCCAGATCGAATATTCCAAATCATACATCTTAATATGTATACATAGGCTTAATATTGAGCAAGCATCTGTGAAAAGCAATGCTGATACTAAATGATAATATATGTTACCGCAAGGGATATATGCCATTATAAATATTATACAGGCAGTGATGTTTTAGAAATGCTTCGCTAAATGTAGTTTTGCACAACACCGCAAGCTGTCCCAGAACCAAAACATTAAACAACAAAATCGAGTCGTGTTCTCAAATAGCCTCATCAATCACGTTCAGAAACATCGGAACTGTCATGAGCATGCAATGCTTTCTTAGATCAATTATAGAAAATAATCTCAAACGAATGAAAATGTAAGTCTTCGGGAGTAGCTTCCTTCTCCGAACCTCGTTGATTGGCGCTACATAACCACAGACAAAGAACTTTCCCAAATATCATAAACAATCACATGAGGACTATAGCAACGACTAAATGGTTATCACTTGTAACGCGAAAAGGACAATAATATCATAATCAGAATATCGACATAGCATATTAATTAAATCCATAGGTTACGAAGGAAGTCCTCATTAATGATTCAAAGAGAATAACAGTGACTGGAGTTGATAAACCGATGGTCCTGAAAATGTTGTTTTAAGAGAAAAAAATATAAATTTAATCAACAGTAGCATTTGCTAATTGTTTCCTTATAATGAAACTGCTAATATTATCAATCGACTTAGGGAGAAGATACAGACGATTGTCTATATACAACTATAAATCAATTAGCTACTATAAACTGATAGAAAATTAAACTGCTGAAACATTTATATAACATTCTCGTGGGATTATAAGAATCTACCGATGGTTACTACATATAAATTTAGTAGGATTTGAAGGAAATGCACAAATATTTTCATCAAAAGTTTTATAAATTAAAATAAATTATCACTATAAACATTTTCCCAAGAAATTGTACCAATGCAATGAGCCATTTTAAGTAAAGGGTCACTGCCACAATGCAAATTATAAGTGTTGTTGTGGTCAGAGAAGATTCCTTGCGAGAGACTTATCTACAATGTCGTAGTACTTCTGAAAAGGATGATTGACTAGAACATACTTATGACGTATGGAAAACAAAGAAAATGAATTTGTTTCGACTCTGTAGAAGAAGCATCTCATATCCCAGCTAAAAGTTGCCAAATTGTGAAAATAAAGAATGCAACTAATCTGAAAATATTCCCTTGTCAAACCGTTATTGAAGATATAGGCTTGCCAATTAATAGATGTTTCTAAATAGCAAAATATGTCTAAATCAATTGCATTTTTACGATGGTTAAATTAGTCTAAAACAAGGACATAATAGAAGATCAATAAATGTAGATTCTATGAAAGGCAAAAACAAATTAGCCTTTGACAAAGAAACTTTCAACGTTGCACAATTTTGAACTCTATTGGACGAAAAGAAACAAAAGTAAGAATGATTCTTTGACTGCAGTATGAAATGATGGAAACGGTAATATTAAATCAGCATAATTCGGGTTAAATAAATTTGAATAAAAATGGATCAAGAATATCTCTATCTATAAAGGCAGGATGTGTGTGTGTGTGTGTGTAACAGATTTAATGTTTAGTATAGAGCTTAGAATAAATTCGCAGTGTGAGATAGGCATGACGTAAGGCATGTAGTAACATCAGCACGGCAAAGGGCACTCCTTTAAAGGCAAAAATATTTTATGTCAAGTGATAGTGATTGCTGTATGAGTCGTACGATTTTTGAATCAAGCAGGGGCAACGACGGGCCATGTTGCTAGTCAGTAAATAATGAACAAATCTGAACGATTTAACGATGAAAATGAAATAATTCACTCATCGTGATATTACAACAACTGATAGTCATTTCAGAGATTATTTGTCGCTAATCAAGGTATGACCATAACGAGAAAAGAGGTACAGGTGGAAGACATGAACAAGTCTAAAGTGGAATATATTCTGCAAAGACAAGTTTCTAGATTTTTTCTAATAAAACATTACCCTGAAAAGAGAATGGATAACTGAAAATAATAATACTGAAAGATTACCGGAGTCTAGAGGATCGAATGTGTTTCTGCGTGTTGCTGAATTAGAAACACGTTCTGTTTATTTCCTGCTAAAAGGAGGTCCAACTATCAGAACAATACCGGACTCAATTAGTCCAAATTAGTCCAACCTATGATGTACAGAAAACAAACAAACAAGACAGATATATATATATATATATATATATATATATATATATAGCTTGATATATATATATATATATATATATATATATATATATATATATATATATATATATATATATATATATATATATATATAGCTTGATATATATATATTTATATATATATCTAGCTTGATAGTAGCAAAAAAATTAGATTAATTATTTATTATAAAAAATTTAAAACTTCTAACCTTATAGTTAAAAATAATAATTCACCTCCTAGAACAAAATTAAATAGAGCAAATATTATTTACGAATTCAAATGCCCATTAAGGAATTGTATACCTCAAGAATCAACTTTCGTAAATAATTATATAGGCCACACTACAAATTGTTTAACACGCAGATTAACTATACACCTTTCTGACAATTGCTCAATTAGATCTCATTTAAATATTCATGGAAACCTACCGGACACTATTCGGAATATACTTGTCGACAACACTAATATAATAGCATCATCCACTTGCAAAAAAAGGCTAAAAATAATGGAAGCCTTACTAATAAAAACAAACAAACCACCACTTAATAATATTAACTTTGAACATGGACATAATATCATGACCGTGTTTTGAAACAAAAAAATGAATCACTTTATAAAATATACATATAACAAACTATTTCTGTTTCTAATTCTAACAGTTGAAATATAATCCTTGAAAATGGCTAAATGTATAGCCGAAAGCGCTCGGATAAAAAGAACATTCGGACAGTTTTTATATAATTTATCCTCTGAATAGGAAAGCTTTATTAGATCGCACGAGAAATTATATAAAAAACTAAATAAATGCACCTTGTCAGTCGTTTTTAATGAAATGTGCATGAAAGAAGGATTGCTGCCTAAATACACACACACACACACACACACACATATATATATATATATATATATATATATATATATATATATATATATATATATATATGTAAACAAAAATATGTATTAAACAACAAATTTACAAGTGACAAAGACATTAACATTTGTTTTTGTGTGTGAACGTAAAGCGTTTGTATTTTGATGAATGTTCGTACGTACGTGTATGTGCATGTAATGTTCACGGCGTCTTCCACAAATAGGGAAACGCGGATCTCTACGGGAGATTACATTTTTAGTCCGCTGAAATGCAAAGTGAAAAAGAGAAAGAGGCAAGAAGTCACCCAATATTTATAGTGTAGGGAGAACGAGCCCTAGTGAATAATTAGGCAATTAAGGAGGGGCTAAGTCCGACAATACCGCACTCAAGTTGAAAGTTGCAGTAACGAAAACCTTTAATATGTAAAAAGTTATAAACTGAATAGAGAAAGTGTCCAAAATTGTTGACGCATGTTGAAATTGAACGTGATTTCTGAAATGTTATCGGATGAAAAATCGCCGAAAGTATGTGCGTTGTCAGGGTGATGAAATTATATTCGGAATGAATGTATAGCACAGTCTGAATGAATATGTGTCAACGAAGTGTGCACGTGAATTGCTGTTGTCCGACTCTGTTGTGTTTAAATGCTTGCTTTAATTCCAGTGCAACGCCTAAGTTTAGTAGTGTACTGTAGAATGCATGCGGATTTATGTTGGAGTGAGAACGTCGTGGCGAAGTTGAAAACAAATTTTGTTTATTAGTGATAACTAAGTAATATTTAGTGAATATCGTTAGCAAATTTTTATGTGAAAGTTCCGTCGTAGAATGTATTTCAGGACGGTGTGTCGTCCAAAGATTGTGTCGCGCAGAATTTATTCAAAGATAGTGGGTCGTCCGAAGATTGTGTCGGGTAGAATTCAGTAAAAAAGAGTGGGTCATCCGAAGAATGTTCCACACTTAAATTCATCAGTTCAGAAAACTTTCGTACATTAAAAGCTTGGTAAGCAATGTTGAAATGTTGATAAGCCGTGCTGTGAAATGTCGCACGTGGTGTAGAATATATGTTTAAGCATTCCTGCCGTGTGAAATTGGTTCAAACGTCACCGCGAGGAAGAAAGGGTCAAGCAAATAGATCAAGTGGGGAGAGAATGTTTTGTATTGCTCTTATCATAGTAGTAGTATTTGTAGTTGTAATGTCGATTACGGCTTCTCTGGTTTTCCACGTGTTGTAGAAAATGTCTTCTTGCCGCGCCGGAGAAAATGTGTTTTTGGTTAATAGTGTACGGTTTGCGTAGTAGGATAAGAAAAAGAAGTTTTTCAATGTTTTTCCTGACTGGATCTCGTTTGGAAAGTGTGTGTAAATGTGAGTTTGTACATATATACAATCTTGTTTCTGTTAGCAGGAGTTGGAAAATCACGTCGGGAAGTCACCAATTTCTAGAAAACTGTTTGGGTTTGAGTGTTGTTGAATAGGAATCACGTGTTATTTATTCCTGCTGGAAGTTCAAACTACAAGAAAATGGACAACCTCAAGTTGTCCAACCGAAGATGAAAAGAAGACAAACAAGACCGATATATATATATATATATATATATATATATATATATATATATATATATATATATAATAGACATATTTGTTGATATATATACATACATATATATATATATATATATATATATATATATATATGTATGTATATATATCAACAAATATGTCTATTAAACAACAAATTTACAAGTGACAAATACATCAACATTTGTGGTTGTGTGTGGACATAAAGAGTTTGCATTTTGGTGAATGTTTGCATATACGTGTATGTGCGTATAACGTTCATGGCGTCTCTCACGAATGGGAAAACGCTATCTGTTGCGAGAGCTTACATTGTAGGTGTGTTCACTGAAATAAAGAAATGAAAAGTGAATGAGCCAAGAAGTTGCCCAGTATTTATAGTGTAAGGAGAGTGACCCCAAGTGAACAATTAGGGAATTAAGGAGGAGCTAACTCCAACAGGAGTATTTTGTATGGTAAGAGAATTTACCTTCAGTTTATTTTGTTCATATATTATCTCACTCGTAATGTCACAAAAAACAAATGGACGAAGAAAACTCAACAGAGATTATGTCACGTTGAGATGCAACAAGATTACGTGACGTTGAGATGTCACAAGAGTACGTCACGTTGAAGTGTAACAAGATTAAGTCACGTTGAGATGCAACAAGATCACGTCACGTTAAGATGCAACAAGTTTACGTCACGGTGAGATGTGACAAGATTACGTCACGTTGAGATGCAACAAGATTACGTCACGTTGAGATCTAACAAGATTACATCACGTTGAGATGCAACAAGATTACTTCACGTTGAGATGTAACAAGATTACATCACGTTGAGATCTAACAAGATTACATCACGTTGAGATGCAACAAGATTACGACACGTTGAGATGCAACGAGGTTACATCACGTTGAGATGCCTCGCTAGCCTTGGAAATGAGCTTTTAACATACTGGGTTATCTTTATGTTTAAATACCGACATAACGAAAAGAAAATTATACAGTGTCGTGTTCTTAATCTAAAAAAAGTAATAATATATGTATAATATAAATGAAAATCTATAACTTCAGGAATTCTTTTGGAATGCCTCTGAAAAATAAAACCTATTTTAATTTATCCCGAGTCTAATGAAACATACACATATTTTTTAAATTGTATATTTATGTTTACATGTTGCACGCGGACATAATTTCCTCGAGAGTTAGAAAACAAAAAGTTTTTTAAAAGAAAAGGAAACAAAGTAAAACCGGAAATAGATGCCGCAGATAAGATAGACAGATACAGATAGAGAGAAAGACAGAGAAAGGCAGAGAAAGACACACACACACACACACACACACACACACACACACACACACACACACACACACACACACACACACACACATACACAGAGCGGTTAGGGAATTCGACAGATAAGCCAAACAAAAAAACAAATAGCTGTTTTAGTTGGACAACTTCCGTTTCCGGTAATGGTGCTTTTTAATCAAGCTTGTGTGTTTCAGACAGTAATAGATTCTGTTTTTTTTTATTTACAAGTAGAATTAGTTTGCGACAAATTAATTATTTTACACACAACGGTGAAAATAAGAAATTCAAGAGGCTTGTTGGTATGGAGGAAGATTATTATTTTTTTCCTTTTAATTTAGTTACATTTTTTTTATTACATGTTTGAGAAATAAGTCAAATTCATGTACACACAAGCAATTTCGATGATAATATAAACAATATATATTGTATATATTGTATTATACATATATATATATATATATATATATATATATATATATATATATATATATATATATATATATACCTGCAGTAATCGCACATACAGAGGAATGAATATAAGTTATAATTAAATATATAGGCCTATGTATTCGTTCGCATTTTCAAAAGAGGAAAAGTGCATATATTGCAGAATGTAAAATGTATAAATGCATTAATAAATTGTTTTTTCCTTTTGCGTTCATTTCCTTTCTAGCAGAATTAAACATAAAGCCACATTCTAACACACACACACACACACACATATCCACACACGCGCATATATATATATATATATATATATATATATATATATATATATATATATATATATATGTATGTATATGTATGTATGTATATGAATGGTAATACTCGTTTTGAAAAACCTTGGATGGTTCAACTTGCAATATAACAAATTGATGTCCGAGGAAAAATTGGAAACAAAAAAAGAAACCAAGGGCATAACACTGTAGGAATCGTCTCGTCAAGTGACAGAGCTCCAAGTCCAAAGAAAAAATGAAACGAGTAAAAGACTAAACTTAAAGTGCACAATACACTAAGTAGAGCAAAAACTGAAATAATCCTAAGTAACCAGAAAAACCTACCTAGGTTCCACCAAAACGGATCTTCAGGGTAAAACTAGCTAAAAAGGCAAATAATGGAACAATATTTATTGATAAAACCAAATAAAAACATGACCATGTGACAAAAAAAAGTTCAATATGTTACTCGAATAACCAGCTTTTCTTATGACGGCACCTACTTAGAATTTCTGATTTTTGGTTTAATAAGTTTTTCGTTTCTTTGTGGGTAGAGAT
>OZ038477.1:8261954-8271954 GCA_964036315.1 Acanthosepion esculentum
TCTATGCCGAAAATCATTAAATATTTTATTTGTCCTCAAATTCGTTGCGACTTCCGATTTTGCTATATTTTATTTTACTCAATTATTCTTTTGCTTTTAAACAACTGACACGTCCCTGAATATTTCACTCCAGCTCAAATATAAAACCAGACACAATATTTTACAAACGGAAATGTAACTTACTTAATTTCCCGTTTCCACAATTCCAAGACGAAAATAATTTTTTAAAAGAAGTAAAGGTCACTTCGTAAAAGGAAACTACAATATATGTCACTTTGATTTTTCTTGCATTAAAAGCGGAATATTTATGCGTTTTTAAAAAGTTTTATTGAAATAGTAAATTTTATTAACAAATATTGAAAATGAACAAACTTTTCTTTTGAAATTTGTATGTCCATTCCAGAACATATGAATACAGATATATTTAATAGTAAAAACCATGTTCTTATCCATACGAATAGGCTGCTGCATAATTATTATGTTAAAGAAGTTAACAGGCTTTACTAAATTTAAATTTGACATGTCTTAATACTCATCTCACAAGGTGATCTCAAAGGTAAAATTTTAATTTAGAATCTAGAAGAACATGTACTTTTTCTTCGAAATTAATTACAATTTTTGTATAACCAATATTCAACAGAATCTTAAACATTAAAGTAAGCCTACCATTTTCAGTTTGTTAAAATACCCCTTTTTCTATCGTTTCGTAGAAGTATATAAGAGAAAAATGCATTATAATCAATACGGAAAATTAAGGAAATTTCGCTATTGATTTAACATTATCAGAAAGTCTATGATGATTTTTAAATTATATTTTAATTTATTTTGGCAACTTCTACACAACCCATAAAAACAATTCCCTCTCCAACATTTCTTTAAAAAAAAGATCAATCAAATGGCAATGTTTATGGTGTATTCCATATTTTCAACCCATAATTAAGTTATATATATATATATATATATATATATATATATATATATATATATATATATATATATATATAATATATATTTTTTTTATAATTCGATTTGTCTTGATAACTGTGTCATGAAACTTCCAAATAGCTTGTCAGCGTGAAATACTAGGTTTCTGTCTATCTGTCTCATCTCTCTCCCTATATATATATATATATATATATATATATATATATAGGGAGAGAGAGAGAGAGACAGATGTACTTAAATGCACAAAATGCAGGACGTCATGTTTGGCATCAGCCAACAACTGAACAACAGGGTCTCCCTGCACGAAAGCAACATAAAGTTGCCAGACAACAGAAAACTTTTTGTATCACAACATATCTTTGAATGTAACCGGGGTAAATTTAATATCATGCCGATATATCAAACAGATAATTATTCCAACCTACAAATACAAGAAAATAACTTCATAAATATATGCAAACCGGAACTAAATAGATCATGACCCCACACGCAAAAGCACACAACATGCACACATGGTGACCAAATACAGTGATCAAGCCATTCCCATACATGCACGCACGCTCACATGTGGGTATCTGTGGAACACGAAAAATGTATATATGTACGCATATATATATATATATATATATATATATATATATATATATATATATATATATATGCGCGCATATTGGCGAAAGCAGAGGAGCTACTCACACAAACCCCACACAACTTAGGAAGTACGTGTGTATGTATATACGTATGTATGTGTATATATGTGTGTGTGTATGTGTCTGTGTGCTGGTTCCATGTAACTTGGGAAGAATGTGTGTGTACGTATGTGCGTGTGTATCAGTGTGCGTGTGTACGGATTCCTTGTGGTGGGACAATGTACGTGTGTGCGTGTGTGTGTGTGTGTGTTTGTGTGTGTGTGTGCGTGTGTGTGTGTGTATGTGTACAAAAGTGTTTACTAATTCTTCGTAGTGAGACTGTATGTATTGAAAAGATAAGATACCGACAACTAATTCATCACTTCTCAAACCAACCTTAATTGTTTTATGACCCTTCGCTCAGAACTCTTCACTGCCATTTCAAGAAAGACATTCGGATTACTAACACAAAAACAGAGAATGTCTCATATCGAGAATATTTAACATTGAAAAACATAAAGGAAAAAAATAATTATTTTAATAATATGTGGAAATCTCCACCCTTTACCTGAAGAGACCAGAAACACGTGTTGTAAAATTATGAAAAATAAAGGATAATATTTTTTTTTTAAATCCACATTACAACCAAAAATGTTTGCGGTACCTCTCTTCATTTTAATATACACACTTTTCTCTCGTTGGAACCATTATAACCTCTTCATTTTATATGGAATTTGAACTCGGATCATATATACACACACACACACACACACACACACACACATATATATATATATATATATATATAGGGAGAGAGATACTATATTTTAATTGCACTATATTTTAATCTCTAAAATTTAGTGGATGCCCGGCATTTCTCAATATACACACCACACAGTATAAAAAGGTCAACATTAAAAAATCACCTAACCCTAACCCTAACCCTCAACACACTCAAAAACAAACCAAGGAAAAATTTCATTAACCTCATACACCAACACTTCCCCATATCAAGTAGTTCCAACAAGATATTCAACAAAAACACAGTAAAAATCAGCTAGAGTTTCACCGAGATCACGACACAAAAAATAAGAAACAGGAAAGCAATCAATTAAACACCCACACAAATCCAAGCCACGATTAACTGCAGAATAGAAAAGGAATGTCACTTAAACGGCAGTTGCTTGTAGAACAATGTAATATACAAAATCACTGTAAAGACAGCAGACAACGAAGAAGAAATATACATAGGAGTAACTGAAAAATATGGAATCAAAGAAACTACGCACACAAAACATCCTTTGCACACAGTAAGTAAGCAAACATATCTGGGGTATTAAAACATCAAACAATTCACACCAAAAATATTATGGAAAATAAGAAAAAACAATATCAGCCTACAACAATAAATCCAAAAACTGGAAACTCTGTCTGTAGCAGAAACTAACTATAATTAATTTCAAAGATCAACAGGAACTACTAAATAAACAATTAGGCACGAAAATAATTTTTTACTTTACATAACAATCAAAAATTAAAAAGGAACAACAATAAAAAAATAATCAAAACCAATAAATATGTAGAAAAATTATGTAAATAATAAAAAGATTAACAAACCAAAAACAGAAAACAAAAAATAAAATAATGAAATAAAAAATAATAAATAAAAATTAACAAAAACTATGAATAGCCAAAAAACTGCATCCGGATCAAAAATTATTTCCGCCCAATAGTCCCAAGAATAATTTGAAGAATAATCGTTACTGCCCACGAAAACAATCGTTAAAACTATACAATAGACTACGAAGAATCTATGAATGACCTGTAGATATATATAGTTCAGCAAAAACACCACCCATATGGCCTTTGAGTATTAGCATGAAACAGACCGTCGCAACTGGGAGTTGACTACAATACCTTTCTGTCATTTATATCTGCTCTATCCATGATATTAAGCACTTTAACCCACAAATATAGCATATTTTAAAACTACATTTGTCATATATTCTTTTAAAAGTACACTTATCATATACATATATATATATGTGTGTGTGTGTATCTATCTATCTATCTATCTATCTATCTATCTATCTATATATATATATATATATATATATATATATATATATATATATATAAGTTACAAAGTGTCACCATTTTATATTTTTAATTTCGCAAATGTGCTCTTGTGCTTTTGATTTTGTCGACTTCACAGTATAGTAGGGTCAGTTGTGCTAACACAAAGAACACAATGAGGCAATTCACTCTAGCAGAAATTTTGAAAAGTAATGCTGAACTAGAAGTTCCAATACGATACTTTCAGAAAGTCTGGGTGTCAATCTGAGGACAGTGCAGTCGATTCAGAAAGTGTTAGATTAGTCTAATGGTGATTATGAAGGTATCTGAAGTGATCACTAGTGATGCCAACTTTATGCCTCCATACATCTTCCGACAGAGTCTCAGACTCAACACGAAGGCCTACTTCAAGTTTCTTGAGCAGGTAATGCAGCACTGAGGCAAGAGAGTAGCTACTGTAAGACCCTATGGCTGGGAAAAGGACTTTGCACCATGGCACACAACAGGGGAACACAGTCACAGCTCTCAGACAATTTCTGCGACGACATTACCCCTTTCATCTGGCCACCATGCTGCAAATACCTTAGTTATTGTGTGGGCGGCGCAGCTGAGGGTGTTGCCATAAATACATTTTTTTAACAACAAAGATGAACTGAAGGAAAGGATTATGTCAGCAATCACCAACTTAAGCAAGAAGTCAGTCGAGATGAATTGCAAGAGATTCCGAAATCGTTTCGGGGTCGTGTTAAAGCCAATGGTGTTGTTGCTGAATGAATTTACACATTAGAATTTCAGTATATTTTTGTGTAATTACGTAATCTATCTGTTAAAATGTCAGTGTTATTTTCATGTTTCTCGCAATTTAGATGACAATTTATCTCTCGCACCCAGTATATATAGCGTTTTGTGACTCTTCCTTGTAGATGCACGTCGAAATCACGTAATTGTCATATATTTATTATGATACATACATACATACATATATAAATATATATATATATGAAGAAATATAGTCTTATTTATGGGATAAAGTGCTCAATATCAGAGATAGAGCGTGTGTAAATATAAAAGTGAACATAGAAGTCAACACTTAGAGGCGACAGTCTGTTTCATGCTAGATGCAATCGTCAGTCCTGATGACTGAATCTAGCATTAAACATACCGACGCCTCTAAGTGTTGACTTCTATGTTCCTTTTCATATATATATATATATATATATATATATATATATATATATAGATATATATATATATATATAATATCGTACAGTTTCTAATGGTGGTAAAAATATTTTCCATACATGTCTGACGATAGCTACGTGCACGAACACGAAACTCATAGGTGAAACAAAGAGTGAGAAGAGAAAATGTATATGTATTATTGTTATCTATATAGACTTCCACACACATATATATATATATATGTCAAATGATTGTGTGTCGTCGTAGAGTCATTGCGCTGCTGAGCATCTGACCAGATCTCTCTACATATCTTTGTAGGGGTACATAGATGTCTAACAAATATGTCTAAAACTCAGTTATGTTTTACATAAATACAGTTAGAATGTGGCAGGGTTATGTTGTATCGATTCACTAAATTTGAAGAGAGGGCTCTTTAACTTAAACACCGACATATCAAAACTGGAGATGGGGCTTTTCCCACTGGCCTAATTGGACCTATGAGGCTGTACGACTCTAATCCTAACCAGAACAAAAAATAAATTTGAACGAAATTAAATTGATGTTCATATCAACAAAATTACTTCGATAAAATTATTGTATGTTGAAGTCTGATGTCCAATCTATTGCAAGAAATGACCTTGTCATGTATTAATTAAAAAAAGAATGAACGATTCACCAAGGCTTTAATACTTGTAAATATAATTGATACATTATCAAGCTTTCCATAATGAATATAATTATTTCGACATAGGACTTGATAAAAATGACATTATTATATGGAAGGTAAATGATTGTAAAGAAAAGGTCAAATTCAGATTATATTTGCGTTTATTTATCTCCAGTCAGTCTACAAGTCATACAATGTAAGCCCAATACTCCCGGTCGCATGACCATCGTCGTCTAAAGCATTTCCTACATCAGCCTTTTCTAGGTTGGAATGTAGGTAGACAACCAGGCTTACTAAAAAACAAGACTTAAATGGGAGCACAAACCTTGTAGGAAGAGAATGAGGTTGACTGGATTCAATAACTATTTAAACAGTACAATGATTCTTTGGCTGTGGTTAACGGCCACGATGTAGTTTTTTTTTATGAAAAAAACAAGGTCCACGCGTTCGTGACCAAAACGAGCCTTCAGTTTGGAGGATAAGGTCTATGGTGTGACCTAGAGATGGATGGGATTCGCCAGGTATATTCGGCTAAGAAATGCTACGTACGAATCTACACATGTCCGGTTTTCAACACAAATTTAATAGTAGAAAATGATGTCACTTTATATCCTTTGCAACGTTCTCGACGAAATCTTTGTTGGAGGTAGGGATAAACTTGATGATTCAAGTGTTCATATTTTGGCAGTAATTGTCGATAAAGTTTAGACTTTCCTTAAAGGTGGCATTTATATATGAGCAGAAGAATAATAAAATTTATTCTGTGTGTTTTTGTGAGCACATTTAAAAAAGAAATTAATAAAATCGTGTCGACTTAGCCGAGGCTACCTTAGAGAATAATGTAAAATATTTGAAGGAAACCTGCAAAATAAATGCGAGCCAAAATCCCATGTTTCTGCCGTTGCTACCTTCCTCATCCTTAAGTCATCAGGGAACTGCCATTCGTCAGGGCGGAACAATTATGTGCATGCGACAAGAAACTGTCATTCAACTTCCGGTGTGCTGGTAACAACTTGCTTCCGTTTCCATCATCAAGACATCTGCCTTCCGTCTGCTTACTTAATTTGGTTCCCGTTGCTTAACATAAAGAACCTTTCGAACTGAGGTCATAAAGAAAAGGAACCATGAGAGGCAAATAGGTCTCACGTACTTTTATATTCATTATGGACACGCAGGTGGTGAGTATGTGAGCGTGACTTTTAATGAAGATCCTGTTTAATTTGGAGAGTAGATTGAGAATTATTTAGCTTTGTTTAGAAAATGGAGAGGAAGAGAGAAGATAACTTGCATGCGTTTCATGCGTGCGTGTCTGTGGCAAGAAAAATACTAACAGAGCAAAAATATTATCTTCTATCAAATTTGGTTGTCATTACACATATTCAAATGACACAGTGTATACATAAACGCAGCATATGAAAGTGATAAATTTACCTTTGTAGGGGTACATAGATGTCTAACAAATATGTCTAAACGTCAGTTAAGTTTTACATATATATATTTAGAATGTGGCAGGGTTATGTTGTATCGATTCACTAAATTCGAAGAGAGGGCTCTTTAACTTAAACACCGACTGATGAAAACTGGAGATGCGGGTTTTCCCACTTGCCTAATTGGAGCTATGAGGCTGTACGACTGTAATCCTAACCAGAACAAAAATAAATTGAACGAAATTAAAATGATGTTCATATCAACAAAATTACATCGATAAAAGTATTGTATGTTGAAGTCTGATGTCCAATCTATTGCAAGAAATGAACTTGTCTTGTTGTATTATTTAAAAAAAGAATGAACGCTTCAACAAGGATTTAATACTTGTAAATATAATTGATACATTATCAAGCTTTCCATAATTAATATAATTATTTCGACATAGGACTTGATAAAAATGACATTATTATATGGAAGGCAAATGATTTTAAAGAAAATTGGTTGGATGATTCTTTTTTTACAGCTTATCAAACTTTTGCAGGTTACTTAAGACAAGGCAATATATTTACGTTGTAAGTTTCTTTTGAGCTAATAATGGTTTCGCCATACAGGCTTACTAATTAACCTATAGCTGGGTGGAGAAGACGCGGATACATGCATTTCCCAAAAGATAATTACGCGTAAGTGAATATAACAAAACCCACGGCAATTGGAACTCGGCTCACCAATGAATATTTCTGAGCCATTATCCATTACACCACCCATATATCCAAGCTTACAGAACGGGGTAGTCCTAAACGGTGACCCATCACTGTTTGACGTTGGTTAACGTCTGTGATCATACGGGAACCTGTGTTTCAATGTCAGTGGTCGTAAGCTCATCCACGCCCCAAAGTAAAGAGATTGTTCTAGTCAGATGATTAAACAATTTTCGGTTTCTTTGATCATGGAAGGTTTTATAAAGAGATGAGAAAGCAACGAACGAACCACTTTCATGTTGAAGTTTTTTTTCTATGTTGTCTTACATTTCTCCTATTTCATTCTCTCAGTAATTTTATATATATTCTAACTGATAAAACTGATAACAATTTGGTAACACAGTACTTTATGGTGAGGTACTTTATCAAAAGCTTTGGCGTAATCAATAAAACACACATTCGCATTTTTTTGTTTTGCTCTTTCTGTTATCGTTCTGAGTATAACTATACCATTCCTTGTTTCAAGGTCTTTAAGGAACCTGCGCTGTTCTTGTCCTATTTAGGAGCTAATACTGCTGCACGACTGACTCGTCAACATTTGGACAAGTTTTGTCATAAAGTTCTTTATGTTTATTGTCCGACATAGTCTCACGTCATTTGTACCTGGCTACTTATGAGCACTGAAAATGGATCTTCCTGTAACTTTGGTTGTATTTCCATTGTTGTATATTTCATTTATTATCTTGTCAGTGTCGAAAATTGGTAATTCCAAATCAAAATCAAATTAAATGTTTGGTGATATTTTCGGATGCAATATGTGGGGATGGTCACGATCCCAAATAAGTTTTCATGTACCATTGTTCTTTTTAGTATTTAAGCGATCCCATGCCTTTTATGCTACCTTTGATTGGTATTCTTACGTCTTAGTCCTTGCCTATATATTCAGTTCCTGATCTTCTGATAATAATTCTGTGCAATCATAACTCTGTCTCATCGAATCCCTTCTTAATCATCGAGAAAGTTGCATTTATTGCATTATAGGAGGATAGATAGGATGTAAGAGTCAACAATATTCATTGATTATAACGGACATTACTTATCTCACAATATATTGTTTAGTATATGGAATATTTCATTCGCTTTATCAATGCACCTTAGGATCACTGTGATATTACCATTCCTCTCATACACTTATTACCTACATAGTTAAATATCAGCGACTCACTGATTTTGACACCTTATTCTGTCTGTCTTGTGATGACGTTAAATTCGTCTTACAGTTGATAGCTAATGCTATTTACTATTTCATATATATATATATATATATATATATATATATATATATATATATATATATATATATACTATTTTAATATATATATATATATATATATATATATATATACTATTTTAAAAACAAGGAATTTATTAATGGTAATAGTCCCTAAGGGCCTTTCGTCAAACATCTCATCAGGAGAAAATCGTTGGAAAAATTGATATAAAATGAAAAGCAAAAAAGGGGGGGGAAACACGCTAAAATCAATAAAGTATAAGTATATATACTTATAACGAGGGGTGGGGAAATTGCGTCTAAATAATTAGCAGTTAAAATAAAATATCCCCCAACAAATTAAGGGACTTCACAATATCCTACTGCCGGCAAAGAGAAGGTTTCCGTAATCCTATAAAGATTGATTCCAAAATCTTCAAATCATTGTTGGAACAAACTATGTGAATAATTTTGAACTACGCTTTCGTATACGACTTGGCACAGGCTATATTCTCTACTAGGTGTTGAACAATAGCCGATTCCATATTTGTAGCGGGAAGATAACACATGTTACCTATTTTGCCAAGTCGTATTTTAGAAGGTACATGTTGATTAATCCTTGTTTCCAAATGCAAGATTGTACGCCCCACATAACCAGCAGTATTAGAAAGGTAACGCATTTTTTTTGTTTTTGTTGTTCACTGAAAATATTTGGGTTTGACATCAAAATGCAAATATGAGACAAGAGTTCCGAATTTCACCTTTTAATTCCTGGTGTTCGATGCTATGTCAATCGCTATCAAATATCCTCCTGGCTAATCTTTTCGTTTTCACCTCTTTATTAAAGTTTCTGTCCATAATTCCTCCACAACGTGTAATCCCTTGCGTTCTAGGAGGTGTACTGTCTTACTTGGGGTGATATCGATTATATATATATATATATATATATATATATATATATATATATATATATATATATATGTATGTATATGGAGAGAGAGAGAGAGAGAGAGAGAGAGAGAGAGAATTAAAGAGAGATATACGCTCGAGAGTGTTTGTGCACCGTTTTTCTCCGCAAGTATTGGAAATGAAGCATGAAAATTAC
>OZ038477.1:8276954-8316954 GCA_964036315.1 Acanthosepion esculentum
TCTCATCTATTTTAGAACCGTGGCTCTAGTAGAAATAGGTGTCTATCCCAAGCAGCTGAAAAGTAAGAGCGCGTCACCAAATGCAACCACGATGGAAGGTTTTCTCTTTCTGATTTTCATGCTCCGCTCTGCGTATTATTTCTCAAATTGAGTTTGTTTAGAAGACATTCTAGAGGCGTGTTTTTTTTTCAACATCATTACTCGTTTCTTCACATTGCATAGACATTATGACTTCTTTTAATGAAGGTCATAATTATTATGTTCCCTAACGACAAGTTCACCAAAGCAACAGGCTGCTATAATTTCGTCATTGACTGGATTCGGGCGGCAATATTGATGATGCATTCCACATTAAAACTCATTAAAGTGCAATGATTTTCAGAAAAGTAGATGTAGGTACAGATACAATTTATAGATGGCAGTATTCACCAAAATAAAATGTAAAAGAAATCAAATAGATATTTTACAACAATTATTTTTGTGATTGTACTTAAAATTCTCTTTCTCCAGTCAAGATGTTCCTCTTGATACAGCGAGCAGAGTTTGGTTTTGCTTGTCTCCTACCTTACACTGCCATATTTCATACAACCCAATGTTATGTTGTGGTTTTCGCTGTCTATCATAATATATGCTAACTCTTAAAACGTGAACATCAGAGCTGTAGACACGAATGCTTCGAGCGTATTTTTTTCAACTGTCCTCTGATAAAACGCTGAGGCCCACAAATTTTGATGTATCACTCTTAGCCGTTTGATCGTCCATAGAGATAAAGATGGGCGCCGTGGAAACCAGACAGATAAGCTATTGGAGACAAAAAGTAAACATTGAAGAAAAAACAGACAGAATGGTATAAAAAAACTAAAGAAGGAATATTCTTCGTACAAAAGCCGCCTTTAATGTCCTGAAATCACTTATACAGTATCGTTCTAAATTCTTTGGAGACTTAAAACTATTGTGAATTAGTAATTACCAATTTTATAAGGAGGCGTTTTGCATCGATTAAACTTGGTTCCTACTGGATATATATATATATATATATATATATATATATATATATATATATATATATATATTATAGCAGCCTTTTCGATACAACTTCTAGAAATAGCGGTGTAAAAGATTTGCATAAACCACGTCAGTGTTTTAATCATTAATATTTCTCTAGTGAAAATATATTACGTAATTTTCATTTCAAATATTTAATGTCATTGTTGATATTTGGTGTGATTTAATTGTAGTATCTGCTTCAATACGACTGGGCTGGGACGCGTACAAATCTTTCACCATCTTTACAGGAATGAGAAGCCATTTCTGCAATATGTTGCATTTATTTGTTGATCACTTCTTTTTATTTCTGTTTACACTGGCACAATGATATTTAAGTCACGGCTCTTATTTGGCGAAACTTAATATGGAGAGGCCTTCATGAACCAGACTCTTTTGTGTGACATCCGTTATGTTGATAGAATCTCAACTCCATGCAAATCTGACATCAAGTAGCATCTATTTGGTACTCTTCAAGATACAGAAAATTTTAACCAAATTTCTTGAATAGTCACTATTTATGTATTCCTAAAACATCAGACAGTTACCATTAAACTCGGCTTGGTTCATTTGACATTGTAAATACACGTATTTCTCTCTCGTCCTGATAGATTCTCCCAATTTATATCGATGAATGTGATCTTATTCCAACTACCTCCAAACATACATACATTTTTAACCCACTTAATCATTGCTCTGAAATGATTTTTGTTTAATGTTGTCCTTGCCGAAATGCTCCCCTTCTGTCGATGTTTTACTAATATCAAAGTGAACGAATCCTATTTATCAAGCACTTGTCTTGCAGTCATCTTTGGTTGAATTTATGATGCCATGATCCGTTTCTGTAATGTCCTATAACGGTAGCATTAGAGGAAGACCATATCTTAGGCGATCCAAAGAATTTTCAGAGACTTGAAACTTCAAGAGATGTTCACAAATGTTGCTTTTCGAAAGTACGTATCCCTCAGTTATTTTTCTCTGACTCATATACATGGTTATCGTTACTATTCTCATCCAGATTTCTTCTAAATATTTGACCATAATTTTAAGATATGAAAGAATGCTGACATTCGATGAGATAATTTTTAATATCAGATTAAGAAAGATAAATAGATTATAATGCCAGCCAACTGAAAATATTTTCCCAGTTATATTTCAACTATGCCGTCATTATTTTTCCGAAGATCTCTTGCAGATTATTATTATACATGGGATTTGTTTCCATAGGGCTAATGCATCTTTGGTGAAAGCTTGACGCATATTATCTCCTCATTAGTTGGGAACAACTTTACAATAAGCTAAAATTGCCAATAATGATACGGTATTTCTCAAGGCAGTGTCGTGAAAGACAAAACAATAACATTTACTTGCCTATCTAGCTAACATGAACGTCCGTTAATAATCTATAATACTTGCCAAACGCTTGGCTATGGAAAGCATTTAAGCCATTATATTCTGACGCTGAATGTCACAATTATATTTTCTCTTTTATCCGATCACCGTTTGAGATAAAAATTAAAGATTAAGATATTTTTAAGCAGTATTCATAAGTTTACGAAATCATTCTTTTTGTAATTTGTTTTCAGTTGACTCGTCTGATGTTTTTTTGATTGGCCAGTGGAAAATGTTATGATGACATTTCTGACCTTAGGTCTCTAGGTGGGACCCGGAAGAAATGTGTACACACCAGAAATCAAAGAAAATAAAACAATAATAATAATACATGTATATATTTACACTTTTTTGCCGTTTATATTTTCTTATCATTTGTGCCTGTCAAACTTTTACGTCAGCAGGAAGCTCTTAATTTATTTATAGGCAGTATTCCCTGATGATGTTATTGTTTTTATAGGTAGTTTGAAGATGTTTAAAATGTTCTTTATTCAATTACTTATCTGAAAATGACTGAAAGCTCCAAAATACCGCTCCGCGTAAGCGCAATGATTCGACCCGAGGTGAATCATGTTCCTTATTTACTGAGGTATATAAACAAGTGTTTTTTTGTTTTGTTTTCGAATGTAATGGCTCTATACTCTAAAAAGGGGATGGGAACCTCAAGGTGGTGTAATGGTTAGCAAGTTTCTCGCTAGAGCACTCACGTACTGAGTAGTGAGTTCGATACTTACTGGGTGACCCCCTACTTTCGGCCTTGTTCCACATCTAAGCTATACTTGAAAAATCACTTGGGCACCCCGACCTGGTGTAATGGTTAGCAAGCTTGTCACGCTAAAATCAGTTACGACTGAATAGTGAGTTGGATCCTCACTGGGTGGCCCATACTTTCGGTCTTGTTCCACATCTTAGCTATGCTTAGAAAATCATTTGCACACCTCGGCTTGGTGTAATGGTTAGCAAGCTTGTCTTCCTAGATCACTTACTACCGAAAAGTGAGTTCGATCCTCACTAGGTGCCCCATACTTTCGGCCTTGTGCCATATCTAAGCTATGCTTATAAAATCACTTGCACACCTCGGCTTGGTGTAATGGTTAGCAAGCTTGTCTTGCAGGATCACTAACTGCCGAAAAGTGAGTTCGATCCTCACTGGGTGCCCCATACTTTCGACATTTTGATACATGTAAGCTATGCTTAGAAAATCATTTGCACACCATTGCTTGGTATAATGGTTTTCACTAGGTGCCTCATACTTTCGGCCTTGTGCCACATCTAAGCTATGCTTAGAAAATCATTTGCACACCTCGGTTTGTTGAAATGGTTAGCAACTTTGTCTTGCTAGATCACTTACTACCGAAATGTGATTTCGATCCTAACTGGGTGCCCCATACTTTCGGCCTTTTGACACATGTAAGCTATGCTTAGAAAATCATTTGCACACCTCGGCTTGGTATAATGGTTAGCAAGCTTGTCTTGCTAGAACAGTTACTACCGAAAAATGAGTTCGATCCTTGTGCCACATCGAAGCTACGCTTGGAAAATCGCTACATTATAAAAGGTGAGAACGCAAAACATTTGCATTGAAACGTTTTTGTGCAACAAAACACCATTTTTAAAACAAATTTACAACACTTTTGGAAGTACTTTGTATACGTTCTTTATTTAGGATGGTAGGTCTGTTCTGATTGTTTGTCTGTACTCATATCCACGTCGACTGTCGACAATGTACATGACTTTTCACCGTTATACCTTTTAATGACAGATGGTATTTTACTAGATGCTTACTTTAATAAGAACAAAATATATTGGATTTTATTGGTGGAAAGTTTCTTGGGAAATTAAAATAAAATAGAGGTTTTTGATTTCGGAGCATGCCTTGTATGATTGTCTTCGTAAACTCTCTAATTTTAGCGATGTTTATTCTATCTCTAAAACTAATATTTGCTGTTATAGAAGTCTGAAGTAATTTCAGCTGTTAATGGTCAGGGACAGTAAGAGGTCTTTGGCCATTTCTGGATGGCTGAAGGCGACGGCAGAAAAGCAATGACATAAAGTTGACCACAAATGAAAGCAAATCAATTTCATTAACCTTGTAGGCATCTTATTTGTATTTTCTTTTCCAGAAGAGTTTCCTAATTTTTCTGTCCCGTCTTTCAGAACGTCTAAATCAACAATATCTTTTACCATAACTTAAAACGTTTCTCCCCTTCTTCAGGAACGTATTTTTATAGACCCGGATCAAGGGATTTGACCCCTGTTCCGTGTGCAACGAAGTGTGCGTGGACATTTGGCGAGGATATTATTTGCTTTCTCACTTCAACTGTATTAATATTCACTCTGAGGCGATCAGGATTTAGGATGTGTTAAGACCGAACAATGATAGCTGAAAAGATTCTAATCCTCCTCACAAGGTTGCTTTTCAATAAATTCAAGAGAGGAAATGCTTCTAAAATTGGGCAGATCGAATCTTTTAGCGAATCCAAATAAATACACACGCACACACACACACACACACACACACACACACACACACACACATATATATATATATATATATATATATATATATATATATATATATATAGACATAAAATTAATTTTTTTGCGCTGGTTCCTAGACTTCATGAATTCAAGCGTCCTACAAGGCTGGCATCCCGCTCTCAACCTTTCACAGTTGAAACTGCTAAGTGTAGCAGTCTCTTCTACTCCAATAGCTTCATATCTCGCACCTCTTGCCTGTGGAACTCCATTCCCTTTTCCTGTTTCCCTGATAGCTATAATCTCAAACTATTCAAATGTAATGTCAATCGACATCTCCAGTTACCTTGATCTATCCACTATTCTTCTCCTCATTGTTTACCCTATCACTCCTATCTACTCTCGCCCCAAATCTTCTGAAACCCCTTGCGTACTAGTGGCCTCCCCCCTTGCTTGGGGTGAAATGCTTAAAAAAAAATTTCTAATTTCAAGCATCGTAGTTCATTTTTGATTTATCGAGTGCACTATATAGTTGGGTCACATTGGCACCTTCTTTGAGAAAATGAGCATCATGACGCAATTCACACCGCCAGCATTTTCGAAACGGTAATCTATAATGCTAGTAATTTGGGCCTGAAGCTCCAATAAGAACATTTCAGGTGACTCGGACAGTGCCAAGGATTCCGAAAGAATTGCATGAGTCTAATGGTGATTACGAAGGTGTTTGGAGTGATCACTAGTGATGGAGATCTTATGCCTCCATTAATCTTCCCACATGGCCTCAGGCTTAACACGGACGCCTACATCAAATGCGTTAAGGAGATAATGCTCTTGGTGAAGAGAGTAGAAACTGAAAGAACCTATGGTCTGGTCATATGACTCTGCACGATGCCGCACAAGCAATGGAACCCACTCATGTCTGTCAGACATTTTCTGCGACCACCTTACATCTTTCCACCTTTCTTCGACGACAGCAAATACCTTGATTATTATGTGTGGGGTGCAGCGAGCGAGAGACCAGCAAAACTCCTTTAACACCAGAGATGTACCGAAGGTAAGGATTATGGCAGTATTCACTAACTTAAACTAACCGTCCAGAAATTTTGCAGAAGATTCCGAAGTTGATGCCATTGGCGGTTTTATTGCAGAATTTACTATTTAGTGTTTCAAGATATTTTTTGTGTAATTTTATCAAATATAATTGTTAAAATGAGATGTCAGTGTTATTTCCATTTTTGCGTAATTTTGACGAAAATGTATCCATGGCTCCCTATATATATATATATATATATATATATATATAGTTGCGGCCAAAATGTTCAGAACGGCATTGTTTTCGTCAGAAAAGTAGGTATCATTTTTTTATCAATAGTTGTTTTATATTCTATAATTTTCAAAGACAATAAATACGATATTATTTGTTATTGTCTGAGATTTTGGTGTAATTTGAGAGGATAATACAAAAGTTATGGATGATTTAGTGTTTTACTGATTAGTGATTTGATAAAAAGTTATAACTACTTTTCTGATGAAAACAATGCCGTTCTGAACATTTTGGCCACAACTATATATATATATATATATATATATATATATATATATATATATATATGTATATATATATATATATATATATATATATATTCATAAATGTTTCATTAAATAATATAGATAAGTGTTGTCTATATATTTTATGTAAGTTCTTTTCATAGCGTCTGATAAGCTTAATAATATTATCATTAAACAATGAAAAAAATCACAATATTGATACATAACCTGAACAAAATAAACTATGAAATCTCCACAAATATCCTTAAATGCCTATAATTAGTAACAGAAACCATTGGTTCATACCAACGGCTTTCCATACTCAATACTCATCGGATTAACTCTCTCTTGGTGACGTCATGAGCTGTTGTGCGATTCAGCGTCTTATATGCACGTGTTTATCGTTGCTTGGAAATCATCCATGTAAACAAAAACAGACTATCATCAATTTCTTTTTCGTGTATTGCTTAATATATTGTGTAATTGTCATCTTCGATAATGGCTTATGTAAGCCGAAAGCTTAGATTGGATTAAAAAATATGTATCAATATTGTGATTTTCTTTCATTGTTTAATGATAATGTTATTAAGCTTATCAGTCGATATGAAAAAAACTTACATACAATATATAGACAACACTTGTCTATATTATTTAATGAAACATGTATGAATGAAAAAATGCTGCCTAAATACACACAATTTAATATATATATATATATATATATATATATATATATATATATATATATATATATATATATATATATATATATATATATATATACATATATATTAATTTAAACTTTCTCTCTAGCTGAGTGGTATAACATGTCAGATCAACTGACGGTTCGTATAGAACAGATGTTCGATTCCTGTCGGAGAACGCATATTTTCTACGAAATGTTTCGAACACTCAATAAATGCAATTATTTAAAGAGCATTTATTTAAATAAATTGTACGTATAAAAAATAACGTATAAACCGAAAATATATTAAACAATTTTCATAATATATATATATATATATATATATATATATATATATATATATATATATATATATATATATATATATATATATATATATAAATATATATATATATATGGGGGGTGCTTGGCTGAACAAACCCGATATATGTATTTATTTTTATTTTAATCCTCTAAAATTCAAAGATCAACTATTAAGTCAGCATTATGTAACAGTCTCAATATATTCCTTCAAATGTGACTTGTGAAAATGTCACACTCATTTTAGATACTGTGATTGAGCAAATCATTAAACATCTTCTTGACAATAAACCAGGAATCTTTACAGATATAGAAATTGGCATTGCTTTTAAAAACAACAAAAATACGAAAACAGCGGGACTTCTTTATATTCGTTCAGAGGTTTGCAAGACTCAGGATTTTAAAAATATTCTACTCAAACTGTCTGCAGCTGCATGTCTTGGAGAAGTCATAGAAAGCATGACAGGAGGCAGCATACATATATCCCAAGGAGATCTTTGATCGGGAAAAAAAATTATAGAATAACTGTCACCCACCACCCATTGCAACCAAAAATTACAACATAATCCTCCTCAACAGTTTACATCCTGAATTAGATAAGCTGATCAAAAAATAAATCAAAATGACTTTCGAAAAAAAAAATAGATCAAGCTTTGAACTAATCTTGACTGTTCGACGAATTATTGGGAGCCTCATGACAAAGAATCTAGAGTTCGCCTTACTTTTTGTAGATTTCTGCAAAATTTTCGATTCTGTACATAAGGGAAATTGGAGAACATCCATTTGGCATATGGCATCCCCACTGTTACAGTAACTTCCATAAAGATGCGATACAAAAATATCAAATCCTTGGTCAGTTACCTTGACAGACACTAGCTTCTTCGAAATCAAGCAGGGATCTTCAGAATGACACCCTTGCATGTTTCCTCTTTGTTATCACCATCGACAACATATTGAGAACAACTTACGACAAAGGACATCATCTAGGTTTTAATTTATCACTATGATTCTCAAGTTAGTAAAAACTTGGACAGATACTGATTATCAATATGACGTTGCTATCACAGCAGATAACATTACCAAAGGCGCAGTTACCTTACATCATCTAGCGAATGCTGACATCGAAGTTGAACTCTATGTTCTAAAACTGAATTCACGGGCGTAAACCAGCAGGGATCAATACAAAGTATCTCAGGGGAATCAAAAATATCTATCGAATGTTTTACAAACCTAGGAAGCAAGGTAAATTCTACTGAAAAGGATATAAAATTTCGCAGATCTAAAGCCTTTGCAGCCTAGAATAAAATGGCTGCAATCTGGGAATCTTATCTCGCAGACAATCTCAAGCGGTAATTCTTTCGTGTCACTGCAGAGGCGGTGCTAATGTATCATGCCGCTACTTAGGCATTAAGTAAACTCCAAGAGTCTAAGCTTGATGGAACCTGCACTCGGACGCTGAGAACTATACTTATCATCTCTTGGTCACAATAACTAAATTGCAGCTGTATGGATCCATACCTGATATTTCTACAACCATACGCGAACGCAAAATGCACTTTTCAGAACAATGCTGACAAGCAAACCAATAACTTGCCGGCGATCTCCTGTTCTGGCTGCCTAAACATGGAACAAGACGAGCAAGGCTGTGATGGTTGGCGTGAGAGATTCATGAATGTCGGTGCTAGCTCGATAGAATAAACAAATAAATTAATTTTGTCTTCAGTACTGATAACGAGTTGAGAACTGATGATATCATGAATGTCGATGATGAAAATTAAGAAAAAGGTAGGTCAAATGATATATCCCTGGCGTACACCTGCGTTAATGCAAAAAGACCTAAAAGTTTGACCATTGAAGACAACATTTATATTACGATTTAATGAAAATTACTGAATCAGTTCAGAAATAGGCCGCCAAATATCTTTCAAAAACCAAATACCTTTCAAGTTACGAACCAGCCCAGTCTGGCATCAGTTTTACGGGATCACGAATCTATCAAATAACAGAGAACTGGCTTCCCGTGAGGTCTTTGGACCATAACAGCCACTAAAATGGATACCGCATGTAACGTGAAGAGGAAATATTAATATAGTCACGTGTCCACGTTCTATACTAATTCAAGGAGGAGTTTGGGAAATAAACCTCCATCAATACTGGAAAGAGTGATAAAAGCTATTAGTTGAGAAAAGTATTTACCTGAAGAGAACGATCCTATAAATGTCAGTCGATGATATCACTGGCCGATTCACCAATGTGAAATGTTTCCTTACAATAAAACTGCTAATAATAATATTACAATTTATGGTTGACAACGTAAGGCAGATAAAAATGACAACCTCCCTGCACTTATGTACGCATAATAGCCACTACTTCATTTCACGACTAACAAAAGCGGCATACACTATTGAAGGAGTTTGCTCATTCTTAATGTGTCCATTGAGAAAAAATACTTAAACCTACATAGTTCTATAATACCAGAAATGAACAATAGAAGGCAAGGCGATTATGAGACAGAAAAATTGAAAGCAGTGTTCACACGCAATCGGTTGAGGCAAGACTTCTGAGTTCAAGGCAAGAAAGTGAAATTGGTATGACCAATATTTGTCCATTTTTAAGTAAGAATTAACCCCAGCATGTATATACAGGATATGTCTGTAAATTTTGGGAGGATGAGTTTTAGCATTTCCGTCAGATTGTAACCAATATAATACTCTTGGGGAAATTATGAAAATCCTCATACAATTCTGGCAACAGTTACTAGAAAAGAACTCTTTATTGTTCTTTTACAGATGTTGCAGCTGATGTAAAATCTACTTTTGAAGGCACATGGAAAACCAAATAAGCATTAAGAAATAGTGAAAGTACTTATGATGAGTCAAAATAATGTTTTCATTTTTGTCAATATCGTAACTCAATTCCAGTATTCTTATGGAAATATTTAGGGTTAAAAGCGATGAATGTGTGGCAAATTTAATCTTCATCCATTCTTTCCTGTTGACATCTTTGGTCCGGTTATATTTACATACAAATTCATGCACGCACACTCACACACTGATTTCATCCTCATTTAATAAATGCCACGAACAAATATGCATACGCAAATTATTTATTATTCTAGATTCAACTAAATTGTTCGGCCATCGTTTTCTTGAATAAATATGGAATCAAAATAAATTTGAAAGCCTCTTTTTCTTGTAGCAAATTAAAATTCTAGCGTCATAACGTTTCACAGAAAACACTGAAGCAAAGTGAAATTTTATTGAACACTTTTTTATTTTCATTTTTAAATTTACGTCGCGTGGTTCTATTATTGTTGCCGCCGAAAATATTCACTTTTATTGGCAATACAGTGCATGATTTATGGCCGACCCAGTGATTAAAAGGAAACTGCATGTGTTATTCTGTCCAGAATAAACGACAGCGCATATGTTTCTTGGTCTCCATAATTACGTTCACATGGTTGTTAGAGTGTGCGTACGAGCCTGCGCATAATTGACACTAATGAGAATAGTTACACTATATATAACGATGTTTAGATTCATTTGTGGACGCAATGAAGACATTTAAATATTGGGACATTGCTATGAACGTGAATAGTAAAACAGTGTTACATTTATATAAGGAACAACTGAAGAAATAAACAAGAAGAACTGATAATAGAAATTATTATAAACAAATGTTAGAAAGTAAGAAATAAAATGATAAAATGTCACATGTTTTTTAAATACACATTTTTTTTCTCTTGTGAATTTGAGGTATAACTTAATGTAGTAGATAATACTGGTTGTAATATATCATTATTTATTAATCTAAATGTAATATGAAAGTAATTTTATTTTTACAGCATTAAAGGAAATAGCGTTCTTTGACAGGCCTGAAAAAGGGAAAAGGATTGTTCAAGTGGGGACATGAACACGTGCATCAAAGTGCTTATAAAAATGGAAAATATTTACCTGTCTGTTTGATAGAAATTTTCTATTATCCAATGGTTTCTAGGGCTCTTGATTTACTTTGGTTTGGTTTGTTTCACGACACATCAACTCTTTATTGGTCATTTAATACCAATATTTAATTTTCTTGTGAGGTTTCGTATTTTTTTTCATTTTACTCTTTCCTGACCACAGTTTGGAAATTCACTATTTGCCAGTAATTGGGATCCTAACAGTTGTTGCCACCCCGGGTCAGGGTGGTCCTGGGAACAGCAACAATTAAGAGGTGGTTCCATGCTCCTCAAAACCTTCCGATCAGGGGCCTTACTGCCGGGTGTAGTTTGTCGTCATAACCAGTAAATTCTAGGGTTCTTGAAAAGCTGCCAAATCTAGGATTTTGAATGCTAATCTTTAAGTCCGCAATTATTTGTTTTATCTTATTCTCTAACTTCTCCTGTACAAAGAGGTGCTACTTAGCAGGCATATTTTATAAAATTTAAAGTTTCTGCACTGGGCAAAATAGAAATCATTAAAAATAAACCGTGTTTTATTGTGACGATAAAAACGTCATATTTATTCTAAAATTTCAATATGTACATGACACAATATTTCGCTTATTTTCAATTACAACACAAGATAAAAGCAGGTAAAACCTAAAAGTGGTTACCCTCACCAAGAAAAAATAGCGAAACAGTTTCCATCCCTGTAGGTAGGCACATGTTCCTTAATAATAATGTATATTATCTTCCCATTTGATAGTTTAATATATGCGTAATAAGTTTTTTTTTCTGGAATGATAGGGTTTTCAATAGAGTTTAAAACAGCGGTTAGTGTTCAAATTGCAGTTATTTGCATTTACAGAACGTACCTATAATTCTCCTTCTTTCATAAGTAACTTCTATTTTAATGTATTGGATTGATAGTTTTTACGGCTTCTCAACCTTTTGCAGGTTATTTAAAACAAGAAAATTATTTAAGAACTTTTCGAATATAACAATTTACTTATAAAATCCCTAATAATTAACTGATAGTTGATGGGGAAGAGTAGGATTCATAACTTACGAAGAATATCTGCTTGTAAGTGAATATAACAACACCGACTGGGATTAGAACTTGGCTCTTCGGTTTCCATTTCCAAACCTTTATCAATTACACTACCCACAGATCAACTCTCGCAGCCACTGGTATTAATGACCCTCTGATATTCACACTTTCTTGAAATATGTTTGCTACTGAAAAGAAAACAGCAGTTTTGCTACTTCAAAAAACAGCAGTTTTCCCCTCAGAGATATGCTGTCTAACATTTATGGCCCCAAGTATTGTATGATTCTTAAGTAGAACGGTATTAAATTCTGTCACTGAGCCATAGGCACCAAAGCTACAATGTCAGATCTGCAATGTCGCAGCTATCTTACATATTTGTCCATTAATCTGTATTAGAATTTATCTGCGTTCATTTGGATTGGACATTGGAGGGTGAAACCCTTCCATTCTCAGCTTTTTCTAGGTACTCGTCACTTTACATTCGTGTATAAGCTATTTATTTTTTTCGTAGGATAGATATTCAACTGCAGGTCGAAGGATAAGCCATTTGAGTATTTATTCTCAAAGAGATATGAATCTGTTAAAAACTGGCGCTATAAAATCTTATTAAAATGCTTAAGGAATTCCATGTGTCTATGTAGAGAATGAAACAGTCGTTAAGAAATATTTAAGAGAGATGAAACCAGGAAGAGCAATCTGATCAGGATTGCGTACCAGATCGATCGACGACATTTTCGTCTGTGGGTGTATTGATGAAGACCTATGAAGAGAAAGATACTCTATTTGCTGTTTGCACGAAAGTTGATCGTTTAAGTGAATATTTAATATTTTTGTCTCCAGGTAACATTTTAATTGGATATTCCAAAAAATAGAGAAATAAATAAAGTTCAAATGGAGCATTAAAATAAGAGTAAAAGAAGAAATAAAAGACAAAAAAATTGTTAAAAAGAGGAGGCGAAAAAAAGACGAAGAAATAAAAAGGAGCCGAAAGGAGAAATGTAGAAAGGTAAAAAGAAAGGAAAGACTTGAGTTATATAAAGTGTAAATGAATTTCAGTACGAGAGAAGGGAAGGAGAGAAAGAATGAAACAAATCTATATAGAGGAGAGAAAATCAATCGAGAGATAAAAGTGTAAAAGGAGAGAAAATGGTAATTTTAGAGGAAACACTAAGAGAAACAGGGAAAGGAGAAAGAGAGTTACAAAAACTGAGAAATTGAATGAGTAAATTTAAGAGAGGAAGTTGTTAAGAATGGAATGGAAAAGAGAAAAAGAGATAGAAAAAGAGAGATAAAATGAGAGATAAAAAGAGAGGTAAGAAACAGAGAGATAAGAAAAAGAGAGATAAGAAAAGAGAGGTAAAAAAGAGATAAAAAGAGAGATAAGAAACAGAGAGATAACAAAAAGAGAGATAAAATGAAAGATAAGAAAAGAGAGGTAAGAAAAAGAGAGATAAAAAGAGAGATAAGAAAAAGAGAGATAAGAAAAAGAGATAAGAAAGAGAGAGATAAGAAAGAGAGATAAGAAAAAGAAAATCAAAAGAGAAATAAGAAAAGAGTGGTATGAAAAAGAGAGATAAGAAAAAGAAAGTTAAGAAAGAAGATAAAGAATAATATGAACGAAGAAAATTGTTTTTTAAAAATAACGAGGGAGGAGAAAGAACAAAAGAGAGAAAATGAAAAGTAAAGGAAAAAGAAAATATGAGGGAAATCCGGAAAGAGAAACATAAGAATTGGAAAAAGACAATGAAAAGAAAAGATAGAGAAAGCGTAAAGAAGGATTAAAAGTGAGAAGAAGAGAAGGAATATATATCAAATATTCGAACTGAATGAGAAAGAAGTAAATAAACTCTTTTCAAGATTTGATAAATGCTTGAAGACAAAAATGTGTGGGAAAAAGTTCAATATAAAACGATTATATATAAAAAGTAAAACAAACAGAATGTATGATTTTTGCATCATATTTTGCAAAAAGCAATTCGTTTTATCTTCTATCATGATTATGTATAGGATTCGTTACTTGTTCTTTCACTTTTGCCTTCTAATGTCAGGTTTCATACTTATTACAGTCAGAACGCTGAAAAATAGATGAAAGAAGACATAAAAAATAGGTTTATATTTTTAAAAATTATCAGAAGTCGAGTAAAAAAAAAATTACGACTGCAAATGAGACCTTGATCGACCTAACCAATCGCAAATGCCAGAGGGTGAAAAAACAGAACTAAAAGGAAATAGATAATTGCAAAATTAGTTTTAAATAGTTAAAAATAAGTAGCAAATATATACAGGCCAGTCCTAAATTGACACTAATTTCCACTGAAAATAAACAAATTAAAACTCAAAAGCATATTCGTAAATGATATTTATTTAGGAAGTTGCAATTTTGTGTTCTTTACTTTTATTTGAATGATTTTTTTTCCATATTAGAAACCAATATATGCGGAAAAAAATTAACAACATGAAAACATCGATTTATTTTCGCAACAGTGAAATGATTTGGGTCGTTGATCACGTAGGGCGTGGAGAAATGAAGACTAAGTCTTCGGTTACAGCCTGAAACGTTTTCCTCTGAACATGGGAAATTTGCCTCATGAAATGCCCATCAGAATTGTCTTCAAATTTATATTTTTAAACCGTAGCCCATTTCTCACGTCGAAAAACAAAAAACAAAAAAGCACCTTTTGGTTGTCACCATTAACAAGCGTGTCTGTCCGATTTGTCCAAATGTGTCCCGAATATAAGTTTGAAATTCCAAGACAATGGGATTGTTAGATTGGACACGTAATAATTTGTCCACTTAATGGACATTGTTTCCTGTGAATATATACTGGGTGCAATGTGTACCTTGATGCCATTTTATATTTTTAATTTCGCCCATGCGCGTTGTTTCTTTTTTATTATTTGACTGCAGTGTAAGATAGTTAGATGAGCACAGTCTGCGAAAAAAAAATAGCAACATGTCACAATTCAATCCGCTAAAAATTTGGAAACGGCATGGTGTAATGTGTTTGGTTGTCAATCTGAGAACATTACAGAGAATTCGAAAAGAGTTGGATGTTGATTACGAAGGCGTTTGGAATGATCACTAGAGATAGTGACGTTATGCCTGTATTCATCTACTCAATACGGAGGGCTAAATCGTCCTGAGGGCGGCTGCTGTATGACTCTACGTCTGGTAACGTTTCTTCACCATGCCACATAATCAGGAGAATTCAGTCATGGCTGTCAGATAATTTCTGCACCCACATCACTCCTTACATCGGGTCACCTAACTCTCCAGACTACAACCTCCTTGAATATTATGTCTGGGTCACAGTTGAGCGAGAGATGAAAAAAACTCCTTCTAAAACAAAAGATAAACTGAAGGCAAGGATTATGGAAACAATAAGTGAATAAGGTTTTATAACGCTAATATGAGTTATGACGAAAAATCACCCTAAGATGAAATGTTGTTTTAACGGAAATAGGGCAATCGGGCTACATGTCTATTTAAGGACAGTTAAGGAAGGATGATGTTTACATTTGCAGTGATTGACCCTAAGAAGTTTACCGAGCAAAATAAAATCCCAGTGTTTGTCCTTAAGTAGATCGATCCTGCATTTCCCAACTGCTGCTTAAAGGAGAAATCATTTCCAACGTAATGGAAGGTGTCAAGAGTATGCCCAGTTTTCAAGAAACTTTTTTCTCATTCATGTCGATTGCAAAATCCGTGAGGCCGTAATCAACCAGAAAGTTATCGAGAACCTAAAAAATGACAAGCTCTTGAGCCATAAACAAAACGGATTTTAATCTGCTGAGTCCGGTGTTGATATCTTAAGTATTATTCTTCATAGAATCCGCGTGGCACTAGAAAATAGACACATCACGAGGATGATGGCATCAAACATATGTAAAGTTCTGAGAAACTGTCTCACCGTGATTACCGCACAAGCTCTTTACCTATGGAATAACTGTGAGAGTTTTCACAATTATTAAGTGCTTCTTATCAGGTAGGTCCATGTAGTCCCCTGAGGTCGATGAGATCAATACAGTCGTGCTCCAAAGTTCGTTTCTCGGTCTGATCATCTTCTTGTTTGATATTAATGATCTGTCTAACAGAATAGACTGAGCCTTTGCGAATATCTATGCAGAAGATACAATGGTATATATGGGTCCACCTCCAAAACTATTGATGATCAAAAACTGGCATCTGATCTCTCCTCTGACAGCTGATCTCTCCTCTGACAGCTGATCTCTCCTCTGACCTAGCATTAATAATTCAAGGCGGAAAATATTCTCTACGGCAAAAACCAGACTTGTAACGTTCTATCATCATCAGTAGACCATAAAATATATAGATGTTCTCTCAAAGTTGTCCATATTCTTGAACGCCTATTAAGACTGAAGCGCTCCAGAGACCCCGTGCAGAGCTCCAACGCTAAAGATGGTCCCCTGTACCGTTCTAGTAAGTATAGACGCCTCCTAATTTACAAGAGCTAGATCAGGCAGTTAATGGATTACTATTACAGTCGAATCCATTACATTCACTTACGTGCTAATAAACTTCGGAAAGGTATTAATCCTCTTTTTCTCGCACAGCTATGGGTAAATAGCAGGAAAGACCGGGTTCTACAGCTTTGGATGGCAACTGCTCTACCGCAGAAAGAAATGGCAACCTACTGTGGAAAAAAAATCTGCCTCGTGAGTCATGTATCTTTCGATATATGATCGCCTAAACGTGTATCATAGAGGGGACATAACTGACTGATGTCATATATCGGCTGTTGCTTCCTAGTCATCCACTGTCATGACTTGATAGAGCCAAAAAGAATTTATGCGGGTCTTGTGGATGAATTGTTTTCCGGATTGCCACCACTTTTTTCTCATAAAATGAAACGTTGTCAGCCTATCGTTACTCTGACGCTATTTTCCTGGAAAATATTCAAACATCTCCCAGCTAAAATACAACACCCAAACAACGAATCGGCATCATTCCCTTCCAATTTCTCTTGTTTTGTGGAACAAAATACGAGGGAGATGCATTCCCGGGCATTAAAAACGTTTAACCTTAGGGTTATCCGTTACCTCATTTTTCTTACTCCTCAGACAACGACTGCTTCTAACAGGGGTGACCCTTAGGCCTCGCCTAAAATGAACATTAGTAAAAAAAAACTAAAGAAAAAGAAATGTAGATTACCATCATATTTGGTGTTAGATTTTCACGTACCATTCTACAAATTCAGCAATAGGAATCTCTTTTGATTTACTTCCTCTATCTTCAGTTATTTGATTCTCTGGAACTTATTTGCCTCTCTCACCGTATGGCAATTATCTCGATAACACCCCTCAAATCTCCTGTTTATTTTCATCTGCGCTGTCAAACACTCTCTGAATAGATTTATTTAAAAGATTTACTTGCTTACATCACTCTATCTTAGGTGAACAAAGGCTTTCAATTTCATGGGGGAAATTCTTTTATATAGTTGTCAAGTTACAGAAATTTTATATTGGTGATTCTGACGAAAATGACATAATTGCAAATAAATACAACACAATGATTCTTCGTCTGATGAATTATGAATAGAAACATATTTTAAATGTCGTCTGCTACATTAACATTATTAAAATATATAAGTAAACCCCTCAACTTTGATCACTTATTTTCAAAGTTATTAATACGGAACTATTAATTCCTTTAATTTATTATATTTACATCACAACTAACTCGATAGAATAGATCACAAATAATGACATTTTGTCTCACTTATATAAGTAGGTGAAAAGTTTATATATGAGCGTTCAAGGCTGTGAATTGCGAGAGCGTGAAAGTAGGGTAACGTGATGTTTCCATTGTTAAGTACGAAAGCGTTTTTTGCTCAGTGTTGTCTCACAATTGAGCAATTTACTGCGTACTTTGGTGTTTGTCTTTTGCTCTTTTTGCTCACAATAACAACGCTGTATTTTGTTTAGTATATATATATATAATTATATATATATATATATATATATATATATATATATATATATATATATATATATATATATATATATATATATATATATATATGTGTGTGTGTGTGTGTCTATGTGTGTTATGTATTGTCGGTTATGAAATAGACTTTGCAGTTATACACATATAACGATGTACATCCGTTCTTTCATTCGACCCACTCATATATTGTATCAGTATAAATTGGGCATACAAAAACTGCAGGAAAAGAGGCAGAAATCTCAGCGCAGCATAGATAAATGTCCGTAAAGCTTTTGATAGTGTGCCACACTCCTGGGTGCTTAAGACTGGGAATGTATAAAGTCTCCTCGGTGATATTAAATGTTTTTTTAAACACAGCGTGGAATAAGGAAAACCACACTGTACCTAAATCAGAGAAGAGGCACTGTCATCTCCAGTCGCCTGAATATCCGGCGAGGAATCTTGCAAGGAGATTCTCTTTTACCACTTCTATTTTGCCTGTCCTTACGCATGAATTAGACAATAAAAGCTAGCAATACAAACTAAACAAGAAAGTATTCAATCACCTAATCTCAAACTCTTTGCCAAAGACGTCAATGAGTTTAAGGATCTCCTCAGTATTGTAATTTGTTTCATTGACGACATAATATAGATTTCGGATTAGAGAAATACGCAAAAGTAACATTCAGAAAGTGAGAATTAGAGAAATACACTTTATGGAAATTACAATACATAGACAGAGCAATCGAAGCTAATCACTCAGACATCCTGAATACAGACCGCTAAGATAAAACGTGCCTTCTTATTGAGATGGCGGCCCCTGCAGACTCCAATGTATCTTTGAAGATCTTCAAAAAACTATCAAAATATAAGGACATTGAAATCGAAATCTCAAAAATGTGGCACATGATGACATCAACAGCAGTTTTATTTGGAGCCATTGAATTAATTGGAAAAAATTCCAATAGAATCATTGAAGAGATTTTTGGTAGCCCATGTCTTAAAGAAATACAGAAAAATTCTTCTTTCAAGTACAGCTCACACCTTATGATGGGTTTTATCTATGTAAAATATGTGTGATCTTTTCGTTTCTTCTTTTTTTCAAAAACGCTGAGTAGAAAATATCATGATACCATTTCTGACATTAGGTCTCTGGTTGTTACCCGGAAAAATTGAGTACATACCAGAAATCAAAGGAAAGATAATAATAATAATAATAATAATAATGATAATAATAATAATAATAATAATAATAATAATAATAATAATAATAATAATAATAATAAATAATAATAATAATAATCATAATAATAATAATAATAATAATAATAATGATAATAATAATAATAATAATGATAATAATAATAATAATAAAATCGAAATCTCAAAAATGCGGCACATGAGAACGTCAACAAACCCTGTTTTAGTTGGAAATCTCAGATAGATTGGAAATGATTCCAATAGACTCAATGCAGGGATTCCTGGAGGCCATGCCTTAAAGATACAAAAATTGTTCTCACAACTAGAGCCCACACCTTACGAAGGGCTTTATCTATGTACATTTTTTAAATTGTTTAGTGGAAAATGCAATGATGGCATTTCTAACGTTAGGTCCCTCCGGTGGGACCCGGAAAGAAATGAGTACACACCAGAAATCAAAGGAAATAAAACAATGATAATAATAATGCAGAAACGATGGAAAGATAATCCTCTTTATGGCGAATACTCTGCATGTCAAAGCAAGCTGATGTCGGCAAACCCAATCCCCATCAGTGGCTACGGAGTGCCGGGTTAAAAGCTGAAATCGAAGGTTTTATTCTTGCTGCACAGACTCAATGCCTGCTAACTGGAAATTCCTAAGCGCTCATACTGAAACTTGTGAAAAACGCGAAACGCAGATTCTGTGATAAACATCCAGAGACAACTGACCAACTTGTATCAGATTTCACAGAGTTAACACCAACTGAATATAACAGTCGGCATGATAGAGCCAGCCAATATCTGCATTTTAAAATTTGAAACTTTTTCTAGAAGGAAGCTAACAAAAACATTTTTTTTTGTTTTTTACAAAACTGATCAGTGTAGATGTCATGAAGCCATTTCTGACCTCAGTTCTCTAGTTAGGAGCCGGAAATAAATGTGTATACAACAGAACAACAGAAAACAAAGAAAATAATGTGATGTTGATGATGATAATAATAATGTTATGATGATAATAATAATAATAATAATAATAATAATAATAATAATAATAATGTGATGATGATGAATATGATGGTGAAAATTTTCGCCCTACAATATTGGAGCATTTAAATTTGACATTTTCTTTGAATGGATATCAGCAATAGGTGCTGGTAACTGTCTGAATTAGGATATAGGTCTCTCCAGAGAGGATTCTCACTTATAAATCAAATTGATCAGATCTAAAATATGGCTTAAATCTAAGGCCCCTGTGTCAAATAACAGAGAAAATTAATGGAAGTTCATTTTCCTTGGATCAACCAGTATTATTGGCCTTCATTCTATTGATATGAATGCGTTGCGTTAACCGAACTAGAAATGGAGTCGCTTGAAACAATTTGACTCATTTGCCCCCCACCCCGCCTACATCCCTCGAGATGAACTATCATCAACTAGTCATACTAACATTAACCAATAATACATTCCGGCAATAATAAACCATTCTATTGCCACATATAACATTCTCTCCTCCGGCATCCTAACATTGAGGAATTGTACTTTAATATAAAGGAAGACTTGGAATCAATCATCTACAATCATTTGATTTAATAAGTTTTACCCTTGGCAAGTTAAGACATAAAATAATGGGCATGTCTTCACCACATATTCGAATGCTTTTGCTCAATGTAATTCTTTCCTTCAATGGAAATTAAAGAGGCGCTGTTTTGTTTTTTTCTGAATTAGAAAAATCCCAACCTGCAATGTACACTAGAATGAATCACTCCCCCATTGCCTACGTTTTTCGGACAGTATCTTTGTCGAACAGGCCCTTGGGAACTTGTTTCTCCGATCACTATAAATCTTATTCACTTGGGTAACTCGGGCTGGTGTAATGGTTAGCAAGCTTGTCTCTAGAGCAATTACCACTGAGTAGAGAGTTCGATCCTCACTGGGTGCCCCAAACATTCGGCCTTGTCACATCTGAGCTACGCTTGGAAACTCACTTAAAGTCTTAAACATCGTCTTAAACGGCATTTCTTATTCACACCTCTTACATATAGCAAGCTCAGTCAGTAACCATCTACCTTGAGTGGCTCATGGGTCTTGTATTGTTCTAATTGATAAACAAAAAGTTATGTTGCATCAGCGTCAAGTGAAGCCATGAGACAAAATTTCAAACTTTCCAGACGAATTTGTAAAGGTTTCTGAGAAGTTATAACATTACCGGAATAGACACTGATTGTCTCTGCAATTCAAATTACTGATGAAAGCTTGGATTCCGAGTGGAATTAACAAACTAAGACGCAGTCTATAAAAATAAATAAAAGAAAACAAAAAAGCAATATATACTTTCGATGCATGATAATAAAACAATAATTTATGTAAGTTAATTGATTTCTATCAAAGGCCTGATTTCACTGATTTTTTGGTCAATGAGACGAACATATGCTTCGAATATATAAAAGGTGAAAAAGAAAAAAGAACAGATCAATGAAATAGAAGAAAAACAGAAAGAAAGAAGAAAGAAAGAAAGAACGAAAGAAAGAGGAAATATATAAATAAAGGTATTGAATGAACAAAAGGTAAGCGGAATAGTAAAATTAAAATAAACATTATTTGAAGTAAAAATATAAAGGCTGGAAACCAAGAAAATATGGATATTAATGGGAAAAGAATGAATATAAGAAAGGGCAATTGAAAAGGAGTGTGTACTAAAAATAGAGAAAAGATATGGAAGGAAGAAATGAAATAAGTTAAAAGAATAATGAAACGAATAAGGGAAGTAAAGAAAGAAAAAAAATTATATTTGAATGTGATGAATTGAAATAAGAAAAGAAAGAAAAAACTAATGGAGAAAAGAAATAAATTTAATTGAAACTAGAGAGAAGAAAAAAGTAAACATTGCTAAATCCCACGTAACTTTCAGCTTCCATAATAATAATCGTCTTAAAACATATTTTTCGATATTGTTCATGCAAAAAAAAAAAGAAAAAACGCTCAAGACCACTCAGTTTTACGGAATTCAGTTGTTTTATGGACGAAAGAGGAGGAGGTAGGAATTGTAGATTGTACAGACATGTAGGACAAAATAACATCTGACTGATTTTGAAGAGGTCGTAGTGGTTCGGGAAGAAAGGAGAGAAGGAAGGAAGGGAGGAGAGAAAAAAGGGAATAGAGGAAAAAAAGGGAGGATAGATGTAAGGGAGAAGAGAAGAAAGGGGGGAGAGTAGAAAGGGAAGACAGATGTAAAGGAGAAGAGAAGAAAGAGAGGAGCGAACGAAGGGAGGATAGATGTAAGGGAGTAGAAAAGAAAGGAAGAGATGTAAGGGAGGTGAGAAGAAAGGGAGAAGAGAAGAGAGAGGAAAGGGAGAAGAGGACAAAGGGAAGAGAGTAGAAAGGGGTGATAGATGTAAGGGAGGAAAAAAGAAAGGGAGGAAAGAAGAAAGGGGTGACAGAAGAAAGGGAAGAGAGACGTAACGGAGGAAAGAATATTTAAAATAAGAAGACTGAACGGTTCTAGGCGAGAACCTGGCCGACATGATCTTCTTTCTTACCAATCGAATATGAAAAGAATCAAGAGGGTTTGCCTCTGTCTAGATGGTATGGTGGATCTTATCTATAAATATCAGAACTGCTGGAACTAAGTTCGTAAGAACATTTTTCAGGGGAATAGCGATTAGTGAAATTCGTCGGGTGTTTCGTCTAGAGTTAAAGAAGTTGTCTGTTGGAAAGTAGATCATTACCCTGAAGGCCGCATATTCTCTTTTGAACCCATTCAAGGCTGAAGGGAATGGGTTGGGCAGCACCGACCAGGGTATGGCAGTAATATCTAGGGAATAAGCGAAAAAACATTTCCCCAACATTTTGTCTGGCGTAATATATGTGATGGATATAAAAGCACGTAAAGAATGGAATAACGTTAAGGGAGGATAGTATTATCAGTGTGAAATCCCAAGCCACTTTATTGCTATTTCCATGTGAAGATATCTGACGGGCTACATTCGTTAGTTCCGTCGGCGCTGACACTCACAACTAAATTTCGCCACGCCGCTTTCACGGGGATGAATTCCATTAGTAAAACGGATGTGTCATTGAGACCGCTATTTTTTTGCCCCGATTCAGAAAAATGATACTTTCTCGATCACTCCAAACTTAATTCTAAGTTTAACCGTTTTCTTTCAGACTTATCCTGATGAACTGGGCATCTTAGCACCTCTACACTTATCCAACAACCTTCAGTAAGCCGCTCTGCTTCGAATGGATTTTTCATCTTGTATAGGATGACCCATCAGCAAAAGAATCGGGACGCAAACAACTGTGTATTATTTAGATTACAAGTAGTTTTACATTCTTAGGTTTTATGCAATAAATTAGATATTCCTTTTCACAGAAAATCAATAAAATTCGAGCCAAGAAAATATCCCTAGTTCAAGTGGTTCGGGAAGAAAGAGAAAAGAGAATGAAGGGAGGAGAGAAGGAAGAGAGTAGAGAAGAAAGGGAGAATAGAAGAAAGGGGTGATAGAAGAAAGTGTGGAAAGAAGGAAGGGAGGAGAGAAGGAAAGGAGAAAAGAAAGAAGGGAGGAGATGAGAAAGGGAGGAGAGAAGGAAGGAAGGAGAGAAGAAAGGGAGAAAAGAAGGAAGGGAGGATAGAAGAAAGGTAGGAGAGAAGAAATAGACGAGAGAAGGAAAGGAGGAGAGAAGGAAGGGAGGAGAGAAGAAAGGGAGAAAAGATGGAAGGAAGGAGAGAAGAAAGAGAGTAGAGAAGAAAGGTAGGATAGAAGAAAGGTAGAAGAGAAGAAAGGGAGGAGAGAAGGAAAGGAGGAGAGAAGAAAGGGAGAAAAGATGGAAGGAAGGAAGGATAGAAGAAAGGGAGGAGATAAGAAAGGGAGGAAAGTAGGAAGGAAGGAGAGAAGAAAGGGAGAAAAGAAGGGAGGGAGGATAGAAGAAAGGTAGGAGAGAAGAAATAGACGAGAGAAGGAAAGGAGGAGAGAGGGAAGGAAAGAGAGAAGAAAGAGAGTAGAGAAGAAAGGGAGGTTAGAAGGAAGGGGAGATAGAATAAAGGTAGGAGAGAAGAAAGGGAGGACAGAAGGAAAGGAGGAGAGAAGAAAGGGAGAAAAGATGGAAGGAAGGATAAAAGAAAGGTAGGAGAGAAGAAATAGAGAAGAGAAGGAAAGAAGAAGAGAAGGAAGGGAGAAAAGAAGGAAGGGAGGAGAGAAGGAAGGGAGGATAGAAGAAAGGTAGGAGAGAAGAAAGAGAGGAGAGAAGGAAAGGAGGAGAGAATGAAGGGAGGATAGAAGAAAGGGAGGAAAGATGGAAAGGAGAAGAGAAGGAAGTGATGATAGATGTAAGGAAAGAGAGAATCAGTTGAGATTTCTGTCAAACGACGTTGACTTCATTGTAGATCTGTTCGATCATTTATTCCAATCTCATATTGAATTTCTGAAGGTCGATAGTAAATAGAAAAAACTTGTATAATTGTTTTCTTCGAAATTCAATGAAATATAATGATTTTAACAGTTTAGCAATTAATATCGAATAGACAGAAAAAGAAGTTTCATGTGTGGTTGTTGCACTTGTTGAAATTCCTATTAATTTTAAAGAGCTTTTCCATTTCCTGAAATGCTTTGCCTGAGCTTTTAGGCATTTGCTGAAATTAAGGAAGCCTGATATGAAAGTTGGGTAACATGAGGCTCGAGAAAAGAGCGAATTGAACATTTAGATTTCATTGCAGTTGATAATGAATTTAGATTAAAGGCGGGAAAGAGAAGAGCAAGGATTGATTTAAAGAAATAGAGAAAGGATTGGGGCAGGGAAAGAGAGAAAGGACTGAGGCCAGAGAAGAGAGAATGGAATGAGGCAAGGAAAGAGAGAAAGGAATGAGTTAAGGAAAGAGAGAAAGGAATGAGGCAAGGAAAGATAGAAAGGAATGAGTTAAAGAAAGAGAGAAAGGAATGAGCTAAGAAAAGAGAGAAAGGAATGACATAAGGGAAGAGAGAAAGGAATGACACAATGGAAGAGAGAAAGGAATGAGTTAAGGAAAGAGAGAAATCAATGAGACAAGGAAAGAGAGAAAGGAGTGAGACAAAGGAAAGAGAGAAAGGAATGAGTTAAGGAAAGAGAGAAAGGAATGGCACAAAGGAAAGAGAGAAAGGAATGAGTTAAGGAAAGAGAAAAGTGAATGACACAAGGAAAGAGAGAAAGGGATTAGATAAGGAAAGATAGAAAGGAATGAGACAACGAATGAGAGAAGGAATGAGTTAAGGAGAGAGAGAGAGAGAAGGGAATGAGCTAAGGAAAGAGAGAAAGGAATGAGTTAAGGAAAGAGAGAAAGGAATAACACAATGGAAGAGAGAAAGGAGTGAGACAACGAATGAGAGAAAGGAATGAGGTAAGGAGAGAGAGAAGGGAATGAGCTAAGGAAAGAGAGAAATGAATGAGGTTAGGAAAGAAAGAAAGAAAGAAATGAGGCAAGGAAAAAGAATGAGGCAAGGAAAAAGAATGAGGCAAGGAATGAGGCAAGGAAAGAGAGAAAGGGACGAGTTAAGGAAAGAGAGAAAGAAATGAAAAGGCAAAGAATAGAGAAATGAATGAGTTTAGGAAGGAGAGAAAGGAATGAGTCAAGGGAAGAGAGGAAGGAATGAGGCTTTGAAGAAAGATATGAAGAAGAGGTGAAAGGAGAACAGTAAAAATAATGGAATGTCCTTTGAGGAAATTTCTCGGGAGGAATTGAAATTGATGTATATAGAGAAAATAAGAAGAAAATGAAGTAAAAAGAAAGAGAAAAAGAACGAAAGGCCAGATGTATGAAAAGAAGAATCATATAATAAAAACGGGTCGGGAAGTCAAGCAGAAAGGAGAATTAGAACCGAACAATGAAAGTAAAAATAGTAATAAGAAGAAAGGAAAAAGAAAATGAGATTCAAAATTAAATGGTTCAATGGAATAGGAAAGGACAACATATGCGTATTTCTGGATATTGAAGAAACTAATCATAAGGAAAAGAGATGAAAGGAACGATAGAAAAAGTTGAAAGAGGAAGAGAAATATTGATAAAATGAAGAACGAATGAAAGAAAAAATGGATTTCTGGAAAAAACGGAAAAAATACGAATGATAAATGGAAAGAAATTAAAGTAATAATGAAAGGAAATTAAAAGGATAAAGAAGAAAAATATAAAACAAGGCAAAGCAAAAAAGAAAGGAATAAAAATAATTTGATTTAATTTGTAATGAATTCAAGACGAAAGGGTAAAGATCGGATTATATTGATGGTAGTGAAACGTTTCCCATATTTTCGATGAAATAAAAAAGAGAGAAAAACTGAAATCGAAGTGAGTAAGAAATGCAAAGACAAATGAGGAATTCGAAAGTTAGTGTTAAGAAGGGATATATTTTGAAAAGATAAAGAAATAATTATAGAATGAATGACAAAAGGAAGGAAAATGAAAAGAAAGACATATAAACATCTACCATGGTGCTAACGAAGAGGCATTGATAGTATAAAGGAAAAATAGCAAAGAATGAATAACATCTAGAAAGAGATGAAAGAATGAGAAACAAATAGCTAAGACTTGACATTAAAACGATAGGAAGCCCGAATAAAGAAAAGAAAAGAAAAACGAAGAAGAGATTGATGATGATTCTGAAATTGAAGTGATATTGACAGTTGAAAGCGAAATAAAAGACGTAATAATAAAAAAAGAAAAGTTAAGATGAAAATGAGAAACAAATCCTCGGATTTACGTCCGTCTTTATCGAGTGTCTCATCATTTTGTTGTTGAGTACAAAACTTGCAGTTGAAAATCTTTCTTTCTTAATCAGTAATCGGCGTTCAACACATGCGAATTGTCGGCTCATTTGATAAAAGCTTCTCGTATGTTTCTGCCGCTCAGTCAAGATTGGGATCAGCGAATCAGAAGCAGAACTTAAAACTATTTTCCCTCGATCATTATCGAGGACAATTCAGTTGCGTGTCATATCAATGCGACGTCAGCTTAATACATGATCTAACCGATATAGGAAATGTCAGATGTTCTTAAGTCAATGTTCTCCCAATAAATGTGATATTAAAATACCGATGTTAGTAAATATGTTCTCCTATATAGCGTGAGTTCCATCTCATAGTATATATTTATTAATTCATCTCAATGAAGGCAATAATGGCACTAAGGCGCAAGTGAGTACTGGGAGTCAAATAGAATGAGATGACTTTAGAAGGAACCAGAGAATCAATTCTACAGAGGAAACAATGGGTAAACCTGTAATCCTGTCCAATTCACACACATACACCCCCACACCCCGCCACACACAAACACACACACACACACACACACACACACACACACACACACACACACACACATATATATATATATATATATATATATATATATATATATATATATATATGAATGCGAAAAGACAGCTGAATGCCTCACGCCAGGATTGAAATCCCACCGATTTGGTGTCAGACAGCTAAGCTACCTTCATTCGACAGAATGAGGCAGCTAAATGTAGCGTATTGTTTTTAAAAATGTAAACAAATGTGAATCAACCGGAGTGGACTATTCATTTTACTGAAAAGCTTCGGATTATATATATATATATATATATATATATATATATATATATATATATATATATATATTCTACATAAAACATGTGAAAAAACGTGAGATATCCTGCCCTGATCAGACCCCAGCTAGAAGAGGTAACAAATTCAGTGGCTAAGTCATTAACGCGACCCTGGTGACAACAGCAACTTTTGCCACCAGGCGGCGGATAGTTTTTCGTTGAAGACCAGTCAGTCTCTGCAAATTTTATGGAACTGTTTATATATATATATAAATGTGAGAAAGAAGAAAGCAAGTGTGTATCGATTTCGGTATGTATTTGTTCTAAACGTATATATATATATATATATATATATATATATATATATATATATATATATATATATATATATAATAAATAGAACAAGCACTTGTAAAACCTGTGACGACCCATGCCCTTTATGCCTACATTAAAACTGCACATCATTAAGTTTCTAAATAGTGAAAAGTTATTAAACCACAGACATGAGTTAACGGTTTTCTGCCAACATCAACAAATTTTCGCATTAAATAATTAATAAATAGATATAAACAAATAAAGTCTATAGTTGAAAAGCCTTAAAAGCTCAGCTCAATAATTAATGAGAAAAACCCTTTGTTGAAGTCGAAAAAAAAGTAATTTGAATAAACAAATAAATAGACAGATTAAAGAGATAATAATGGAACACAACCCTCTCGATACTTAACGACCTGCGACAAAGCCATAAAAATGTCTTTTAAGCAGATAGGCGTCCTACTATCAGTCTTGAAATAGACCCCCAATGTAACTTGACATAAATTTTTCTAAGGAGACTGCTCTGTAGATAAAAATTAATTCTTAGCTCTTCGACCACCAAACCAACATGGCCGACACTAGCCGTTTCCATAGCAACTAATGTTCCAAGAGACCACACTTATAAACCTGCGCTAACCAAAAGATAGCTTATTCCCAAATTCTCGCTTGACAAGGAAGCATGACCAGACACCATAACTCAACATAATTTCAAAAATTATATTAGGGGTCTCGGCTCTCGCTTTTGAAACATGATAACTCTTATGTAGCGAAGGAATCATATTTTTAAAAGAAAAAAAATTATAATATATATATATATATATATATATATATATATATATATATATATATATATTGTGTGTATTTAGGCAGAATTTTTTCATTGATGCATGTTTCATTTAATAACATAGACGAGTTTTGTTTATTTATTTTATGTAAATTCTTTTCATATTTTCTGATAAGCTTAATAATATTATCATTAAAAAACAAAAGAAATGCACCATATTGGTATATATTTTTTAATCCTATCTAAGCTTCCGGCTTACATAAGTCATTATCAAAGATGACAGTTACATTACAATATATTAACCAATACATGGACAAGACAATAATGATATTCTGTTTTTGTTTGCATGGAAGATTTTCAAGCAACGAAAAATTTGTGCATACGAGACGCTGGAAGCGAAAATCGCAACGCATCTCATGATATCACACATGAGCACACGAGAGTGACAACGACAAGTATTAAGTATGGGAAGCCGTTGGTATAAACCAATGGCTTCTGTTATCAATTATAGGCATTTAAGAATATTTGTGAAGATTTCGTAGTTCATATTGTTCAGGTTAGGTTTCAACTGTTTTATGTATATAGCGTAAAGTATTTTTAGTTTTTGTTATTATTTTCATGTTTAAGTAATTTTGTGTTTTCAACGATAATTTTCCGGGATTGTATATGCGGCCAGGCATGTTTTAAAAGCTTAAAACACATGGCCTGAAGAATTAGTTCAAACATGAATCTGACTGTTCGCTACTCAGTGATGATTTCAGTGCCATATATATATATATATATATATATATATATATATATATATATATATATATATATATGTAGAGAAAGAGAGAGAGATAGAGAGAGAGAGAGAGAGAGAGAAAGAGAGAGAGACATATAGATAGATTGATAGATAGACAGACAGTTAGAAAGAAAATAACATGTCAATTGAAAAATATGCTTCATTTATATAGATGCGGCCAAAATGTTCAGAACGGCATTGTTTTCGCCAGAAAAGTAGGTATAAGTTTTTTATCAAAGTTGTTTTATATTCTATAATTTTCACAGAGAATAAATATGATCTTAATTTGTATTGTCTGCGATTTGGGCGTAGTTTGAGAGAATAATACAAAAGTTATGGCTTATTTAGTCATTTACTTCAAAACCCATGGCGGCTAAAATGATCAGAACGGTTGCTTTTACTCCGTGTTTTAGTATATTTTACCGGCGAACTCTAATTTTTTCTCACGCAGAGAGAAATATGGCATATATTTGCACAACAAGCAGCATGAAAGCAAAACGAAAAGATAGTGCCTTACGTGTAATATACAGATGCGTCTGTGTTTCTGGAGAAGACATGTTCAGGACTCCAGATTCAAGCAGGTCGGATATATCTACTATGTCCCAAGCAAGGAGATATTCTGCTAACAAGAAATGAAATGCGGAGGCGGAGATAGGATTATTCTCTATCTATATATATTCTATACATATTCCTAAACGGAAACGGCATCATGGACTTGTAAGCTGTAGCATGTGCTGGGGGAGGCAGATTTAGTTTTGGATCTAGCCCCTTCGCTTGGGCCTAAAAATAGAAACATCTCAGTTTGACTCCTGAAAACCCACTCAAAGTCAGCCATTTTGTCACATTGAATGACGTAACTAAGCAGCCGCCAAATGACTTATCTCAACCAAACGGCTTTTGTATCAATACAGCATCAATTGAGTTGTCCTCAAATATGGGAATTCGGCTTTATAAAGTCGGTCTGAGGATGAAATGCTATGAAAGATAAATGTTCGATTCGGCTTTATTCATATTGTCCTTGTACACATCTATCTATCTATCTATCTATCTATCTATCTATCTATATATATATATATATATATATATGCATTTGTATTTCTGTCAACACACACACATATATATACATATATATATAGAGAGAGATAGATAGATAGATAGATAGAGAGAGAGAGAGAGAGAGAGTGAAACAGAAGGAGAGAAAAACAGAGAGAGAGAGAGAGAAAGAGAGAAAGACTTTACTTAAACTAGAAAGAAAATAAACTTTCCCCTCTTCGGAAATATCATATGGAATATCTCATTATGCTTTCTATTAAGAATGATATCATCCAAGCCTTTTTAACTAATATATAATTTATATATTCTTGAATATTATAAAGCAAATAATTTCGAGTGTTCTCAAATAACATATTGTTGTCTGGTTCTCGATTATCATTTCATACATTTATGGCTATAATCCACCCAAGTAATAATGAATCTTAATAGTTTTCAAAGAATTATTATATTGAAAATGTCATTTCACGACATAAGTTGTCCGTAAATCTAAATGCACACCCATATTCCAAGGCGGGCAGTTATTAGCCTGTCGTTTATCTAAAATTTTCACTGAAGAATTTACAATCTACCGGATCTCTTATTGAAAATAACACATATTTTATTACACACACACACACACACACACACACACACAGACACACACACACACACACACATATATATATATATATATATATATATATATATATATATATATATATATATATATATATATATATATATATATGTATATAAACAGAACTTTTAAGTATGTATACAATAATTTTCGATCGCTGATTCAAAAATTGTTTTCGTCTGGAAATGTTATTATAGCTATTTCTTCTTGTTGACAAAGGTTACAGATGTTGCTATGATTGTTGTAAAGTTATGATTTTTCATTTTTTAAATTCCCAGGTTACAATCTGCTATTTTGAATTTTTTCCTTTAATTTCTACATATGGTTGGTCAGTTTAGTAGGACGGTGGAAATCACAAGTCGTCGTTATTTTCTTTCTAGTTTAAGTAATATGTGTAAATATCTATTATATATATATATATATATATATATATATATATATATATATTTTATATTTACTAATTTAAATATATATATATGTATGTGTGTATGTGTGTATGTATGTCTGTGTGTGTATATATATATATATATATATATATATATATATATATATATATATATATATATATATGTATATGAAGAAATATAGTCTTAAAATGTGCTATACTTATCGGATAAAGTGCTCAATATCAGATATAAAGCGTGTGTAAATATAAAAGTGAAGATAGAAGTCAACACTTAGAGGCGACAGTCTGTTTCATGCTAGATGCAATCGTCAAGTCACCTGACTATTGCATCTAGCATGAAACATACTGTCGGCTGTACGTGTTGACTTCTATGTTCACTTTTATATTTATACATACATACATATATATATATATATATATATATATATATATATATATATATATATATATATATATATGTATGTAAATATAATTGTAGATATGTAAAATTACGTGATTGAGTGTTGAAGCATCTTTGTTCAGACTGTTGATCCCACTAGAGAACGCACTCATTTCCAGAAACTGTAACGAAGGGCCGCTAATATATATATATATATATATATATATATATATATATATATATATATATATATGTGTGTGTGTGTGTGTGTGTGTGTGTGTGTGTGTGTACTTTATTATAGGATATTACATTCGAACATATGTAAAACCGCTACATAAATGCATTCATGTATCGATGCATATACTTACACTTCATCGTGCGGTAGTAAATGAGGGTAATTATAATTTTTAATATTGACTTAAAATCTCTTTTTATCGCGATAAAAAAACAGAAAATATAAAAGCAAGGATAAAAAAGAAAGATAAGAAAGAAAACAATAAAAGGAGCGAGAAGAAAAGCAAGTCATAAAATATAGTCTCTTCTCCAAAGAAAAGGAAAAAGAGCGACAGATGAATATAAGCATGATATAGAAATGTAAAGAAGCTAGTTAGGTTATGTTGATAACCGGTTCAACCAATCAAAATAGTCTATGTTAAGTAAGATGTCATGAAATATAGATTAAAATTCAACAGGTACATATTATATATTTGAAACATAAATTTGATACAATGTAGCGACATACGAACGGTTGACATTTTTGCTGAAGAGGCAGCGTAAAAAATGATTTAATTGTATGTAAATAAAAAACACATTAAGAAATAAATGAAGGAAAAAATAGGAAAAATTTATCAAAATTACAAAACGAAAATAGAAAATTAAATCAAATTAATAAGATAAATAAATTATTAAATAAACTAACCAAACTGAAATAAATCATATAAATAATAGATAATAAGATAATAAATTATGTAAATTATACTTAATTGAATATAAGTTAACCAAAGAGTTTTTATATATGTCATTAATAAAACCAAAGCAAAATGCTAAAACGTCAGCCGAACGTATATACCTCTATATAAAATATTGTCAGTAATGTTAAATGAATAACGTACATAATATACTACCTCAAAAAAATTAATTGACTAATGATACATTTAAAGTATTTACCACAAGGTAATTTATCATAAAAGAAGTGATTATTAAATTTAAACGTTTAGCAAGATTGTAGGGTCAAAGGCGAACTATACTTACAATTGACAGTTCAAATCTTTGATTTAACAGCTCGATCCTATTTAAAAATCTGATTATCTGCATTTCTCCTGTATACACAGAAAACAATGCTCATATTGAAACTGTTAGATGTAGACGTCTCTTATACTCCAATAGATTCATGTCTCGCACATCTCGCCTGTGGAACTCCCTTCCTTATTCCTGTTTCCCTGACAAATACAATCTCCAAATATATAAGTGTAACGTCAATGGACATCTCCAGTTGCCTTGATCTATCCACTTCCCTGCTCCACATCCTTTCACCTTTCATTCCTATTTGCTCTTCCTCCAAACCTTCTGTAACCCCTTGCGTGCTAGTGGCTCCCAGCCTTGCTTGGGGTGATAAGCTTAAAAAAAAACGTTTGTATGTGTCCTAGCTAGTTTTAAAATTTTCCATTTAATTTATTTTGCTCTTTCAACTTCCAAAAATATTTTGAAAGTGAAGTTCTATTTCTATAAGTACCATTAGTAATAGAAGATAGGTGCTTATACCAACGATCACTGAAAGTGTTCTTGTTCTGCCAATATAAATTTTTTCAATATTCGTATTTTCTATTGATGGAATAGAACACATATAATCAAGGGATTTAATCAAGCATTTGTTAGACAATGGGCATTGGTTAAGATTCCTACAACTACATTGGTTGCTGTCCTTAACCATATTAGAATTAGTACTTGCATTATGGTTATTATTTTAAATTGTTCAACTGTTTTATTGTTGTGAAACTTTATTATTTTCTTAAGGTTATTAGTACAACTATAGCTATGTTTTAATACATTCCGATTAAGAATTTCACTAAGGGGATTGCTTTTCGGAAAATGTTTGTTAAGTAGATTTAGAAACTTATGGCCTAACTTTGTAATAACTATTATTTAAATAGAGGTGTGTACCAGATGATCTTCCTGAATCTATTTCTTTTCATAGAATTACCATTATATTCTATAAACTGAATTTCAGATGACTTATACTTACTCTCCCTAAGAAGTTTATTATACACAGTTCGATGTTTTCCAAACTCTTCTTTGTTAGAAGCGTGTTTGCTAATCCAAAATTTGAACTCATTTGATTTTTTAGTTATTAAGTTTAAAGAAAGTTTACGGTAGAGGGCGCTGTGCTGCCATGGAGACTAAACGAGTCTTTCTTCAAATTTTGTAGTAGTGAGAAAACTGAGAAGTTCTCCGTTTAACAATCCGTTTATTCGGATCATGAGCGGGCAGATATAATTTTACAGTTGTCTGCGCGAATGGTAATGGACGCGAGGCAGAACGGCTGTATCAGATTGCGTTTCCAGACCGAAAGCAGTCGAGTCATGCAAAATTTACTGCTGTTTACCGTCAAATTTCTGAGACGGAGTCTGTGGCAACACAAACGATGTTTCGAGGAAGACCGATAACCGCTCGTATGCTTGACCCAGAGGAACACATTCTACAGGCTTTTGGAGACGATCCACGTATCAGCACACACAAAGTTGCCCTAGCATATCGTAAAACACATAGTACAGCATGGAGGGTAGTTAAAGAGCATCTCTTGTATCCGGATCATTTTCAACGTGTGCAGGCTTCTTCGACTTCTGTGATCACTCACCACTGGAAAACTTGATGGTTTATTGCACAAAATGCCGATCCTTTTTTGTCTCATCGGTGTTGTTTACGGTTGAGGTAAAATCTGAAAGAGATGGGATAAGAATTTTACAGAATCAGCAATTGTGGGTGGATCAGAATCCTTATGGTACAATACAAACTAGACATCAGCATCAGTTAACGATTAATATGTGGGCTAGCATTATAGGTGATTGTCTGGTAGATGTATGTGTACACCCAGCACATCGAACAGGAGCTGATTATAGGGACTTCATTTCGAAAACACTTACAGACCTGATAGAAGATGCACCCTTGCTAATACGAAGACACATGCAGTCATGGATAATGGGGCTGCAGCACATTTTAGCCACATTGTTCGCGATGTAATGGCTGATATATACCAGGAAAGACGGATAGATAGGGGAGGACTGGTTCCATGTAATGAAACTCAATCCTTTGTATTGTTATCTCTGGAGCCAGCTAAAGCTATTTGTTTATGCAGCAGACATTATTATTGAGAGTGCTCAATACAGAGTAGAGCAAATATAATTATTTATTTTAAAAATATAACATAAATATGTTATAAATTCACTACAAAAATAGCCATTTTCTTTCAACACTTCTGGTTTCTTATTAAGTGATGATGTTATCACTTGATAAGTGTTGAAACAAAATGGCTATATTTGTAGTGATTTTACAACATTTTAAAATAAATAAATAAATATACATATATATATATATATATATATATATATATATATATATATATATATATATATATATATATGGTTGGTTGGTAAATTATCGACATTTCATATTTTTACATTTCCGCCTGCGTGTTGTTCGTTTTTTATTTTTTCGATTTGAGCCTTCTATATTATATTCTTACTTTGTCCTGGACATTGAGTTCTACCTGGATTCTATCCTCTTGGGAATTTATTTATATATATATATATATATATATATATATATATATATATATATATATATATATATGTGTTTATATTTTATATATATATATATATATATATCCATTGACAACTAATATTATCTATCTATCTATCTATCTATCTATCTATCTATATATATATATATATATATATATATATATATATATATATATATATGTGTGAACATTGAAGCCGACACTTTGAGGCGACAGTCTGTTTCTTGCTAGACGCAATCATCAAGCCATACGATTGCGTCTAGCAAGAAACAGACTGTCGCCTCTAAGTGTTGGCTTCAATGTTCACTTTTATATTTACACGCGCACTATCTCTGCTATTGAGCACTTTATCCCATAAATATAGTACACCTTAAGACTATATATATATATATATATATATATATATATATATATATATATATATATATATATATATATATATATAATATTACCATTTATAAGCATATCTGGTAGATTTAATACATTTTAATTATGACGTTTCCTACTGTTAGGGATGTATTTTATCGAAAAATAAACATGCGAAAATCAAAATCAAATATTTTTTAATCTACAATTTAAAATCTCTAGAAGTGATATTCTTGAAAAAAACATAATTTGACTATTGTTCAAATCTACAATTAATTAAAAAAAACTTACTATCCTATTAAATCGTAAGATATAATTGAGTACAATAATAAACTCATTAATAAAACCAATGACATCAGATTGATAAAAGGAAGCTTCACTTCTTGGCGTTAGTGTCTGTTGCTGTTTTTCATCTGAGTTATTCTATTGTCACCAGAAAAATGTGACTATTTCTCCTCTTCAAAACATATTTAACCAAGTAAAATGTGTTTCCTTCACGGATGACTCAAACAAATTTCCCATCATTGAGCCATGTTCAAAGTGTTTGATTTAATAACAAAACGAAGATCCAACACAAAGCTGTGTGGCGTGACTAAATAACTGTCTCTCCAACCAAGCTCAACCAAGCTCAACCAGTATTGAACCAATTTGGATCAACTATCAATTCTCAAATCTCCAAAGGTTATCTCCTGTTTGATATAAAATCGAGCAATAATTTTTTTTATTGATTCTCTCGATAGGGCTGAATCTGATCATATTCAACCGAAGTGAGCTGCATCGGGAACAATTTTGTCCGTTTTTTGTTACGACCAAAATGAGACTTTGGGAAAAAATCAATTGATTATCAACTGGATAGAAGTAAAGAACATGCATTTAAAAGCCGCTTTAAAAATATCTGATTTAAGAACTTATTTTAATGGTTTTTAATACATATACCTATTTCTGTATGGAAATGCTTGAAACCTTCACGCAAAAATAGTTCTCTCTCATAATTTATAAATCTCTAATCATAGAAGTATTTTTACACATAGGAATAAAATGTGTCCCTACATTGGTGGAATTCTTTGTAGAAATTGTTTGAATGTATAGTTGAAATTTTGCAATGTAGTAAACTAATATAGCTTCAGAATCTCGTACATTTTAAACAAACGCACACACACATACATACATATACAAATACATATATATAAATATATAAAATATGTATATATATATATATATATATATATATTTATATAGGAAACATGTATATATATATATATATACACAGGTGTGTGTGTGTTTGTCTGTTTCACACACACACACACACACACACACACACACACACACACATATATATATATATATATATATATATATATATATATATATGGGGGGAAGATGTTATAGTTGTTACATCGAGAGAAAAGTGTATATATTAAAACGAAAAGAGAAACCGCAAACCATTTTTGGTTGTAATGTGGATTTAAAAAAAAATATTTGATGCATTATTATATATATATATTCTTTAAAAATCCACATTACAGCCAAAACTGTTTGCGGTTTATCTTTTCTTATATATATATATATATATATATATATATATATATATATATATATATATATATATATATATATATATATATATATATATATGTAGTTTTTGCATGTGTGTGTATGTTCATAATATTTGTCCTTCAGATTTAAAAAAAAAAAAAACTATTTTATTAGCTGACACTAGTAGTCGACAGCTGTGACTAATGCCCAAGTTGCACGTTGGCGCAGTTCTCTTTAAGTACTTTCTGACGCCGCACTTCTTCGCAGTTTGCAAATCGATTCGCATCTCCTTTTGTCTGATCTCTTAGCTGCAGAGAGGTGTGTTTTATTGAGTTTCGTAGCGTTGTTTAGCTAGTCCGTGATGTCTTCTGCCACATACCGCTCCTCCGTAAAACAGGTATCTGGGAATGAGTTATTGTGGGCCTGTGAGTCGGCGCGCATGCATGTATGGAAAAATCTGATTATTTGGGGTTCGGAGTAGTAGAGATTAGAACTGAATAGTTATATGTGGGAATTTGAATGTCTGCTTCAAGTTGGCTTTCGTAGACTCAGAGTTAATGTACTGTCACGGATAGTCAGGCTATCAAAATGAATTGATAAGAGAACAAGTCGAGAATATGAAATGAACAAGAATTAAGGTGAAAGAAACATCAGTTCTCAAGCAAATAATCTCTCACTGTATTTCATCAAATTCCAAAATTATTAGATGATTCTAATGACAAATTTTGCAAGCGATAATATTTAAAAAATTAGCAAGGAAAATAGAATCTGAGAAGTTTTTCCTTTCAGAAATAATGAAATAACACGCATACTTGCCTGTGTGTTTGCTTGTGCCCGCCCGTGTGCATTAAAAATATAGTTCTATGGTATACTATATTAATGCGTAAAAGTGCTTAATATCAGGGTTAGAATGTTAATATTTAAAAATGGTCACTGACGTTTACTATTAGTGACTGCAGTTTGTTTCATGTATTTTAGAATTCAATTACTATACTAACAAGTTTAATTTGCCGACTCTCCGGTCTCATTACTATTTCTGCCATAGCAAATTATCTCATTTCAGATCCATTATTTATTATTTGTGATTATTATTAATTAGCCTGCAAAAATTTAAGGAAATCTTATACATATTTACATCAGAAACAACTCGTACATGCCATCACAAGCCACAAGAGAAATATCCTAATGGATTAAAGTGTGGATTAATAGGCTAGTGGATTAAAGCGATGATTAATAGCCTAGTGGATTAAAGTGTGGATTAATAGCCTAGTGGATTAAAGTGAGGATTAATAGGCTAGTGGATTAAAGCGATGATTAATAGCCTAGTGGATTAAAGTGATGATTAATAGCCTAGTGGATTAAAGCGATGATTAATAGCCTAGTGGATTAAAGTGTGGATTAATAGCCTAGTGGATTAAAGTGAGGATTAATAGGCTAGTGGATTAAAGCGATGATTAATAGCCTAGTGGATTAAAGTGTGAATTAATAGCCTAGTGGATTAAAGTGAGGATTAATAGGCTAGTGGATTAAAGCGATGATTAATAGCCTAGTGGATTAAAGTGAGGATTAATAGGCTAGTGGATTAAAGCGATGATTAATAGCCTAGTGGATTAAAGTGTGGATTATTAGGCTAGTGGATTAAAGCATCGATTCGTCTATTTAGTGACATAGTAATTGTGTGTCTAATCGCTTTGCCGTACGGTGTGTTCTTGGACTCGGTGAAAACACAGGTAGCAATTACTCAACAGCACAACAATAAGAATTAGACGAGATATCCCTGGTAGCGGTGCGAGAAATGTCTACTCCCGTGGAATAAATAAAAGGT
>OZ038477.1:8319454-8364454 GCA_964036315.1 Acanthosepion esculentum
CAATTATTTTTTTTAAAATTCTCTCAGTACTGCCGCCGCAGGCTTTAACTAAAATTTAATAACCTCGCATAAAAAAAACAAAAAAAACATGAGCTTTTATTCTGCATCTAATATACTGTATTTCAATTATCAAAGAGTTTTAAACGTGTGGTAAAAAAGAGACAAATATTTAAATAGAATAAACACATAATCATTAATATTTACAATCAAACTAGTATACGAACATGTACATTGTTGGAATTACAATGTTGTTCGATTTTTATGTTCCCGAATTTTCAGTTTTACTGTAACAAGTGGAATTGTCCACACGATAATGTAAATAATGGCCAAATAAATTAATATTGTTAATAAATTATTATTATTTGTTCACATGGTAATAATAATAACGTATAGGTCCCGAGCAACAAATGCTTTTGGGCTTTTAAAACAAGAAAAGTTGACACGGAAAAGGTAGGACTGGATGACCTCGTCTTTTTTTTTAAGATAAAAAGATAATGTCCCATGAATCTAGGTGCTTTCCTTGTATTTTCCGCTTACAATCAAGTGTATCTAGTAACAAACACATCTGAAATTGCGTTTCCATCTGTTTACAACTTGACGTTTTCTTTCGACATGATAATCAGTCTAATATAGATGTCGCAGGTTATTTAAGTTTGTAAATATAAAAATGATCATGGCTCATAGGGAAAACGTTTTCCCAATTCTTATTACATTCCTTATTACAATTCTTATTACAATTCTTATTACATTTAATCTCGCATGCTTTTTTACATTGACTTTTAAACAGCATGTCCTTCATTTTCCTTTTCTTTCTTTCATTCTTTCTTTCTTTCTTTCATTCTTTTTTTCTTTCATTTTTATTTTCTTTCTTTCTTTCTTTCTATTTATTTTTTTTGCTGTGTAGAGTTAGACTTTTTGCAAAATGCGGATTCCTTTCTATTTCAAAAGAGCTCGTCTTTGCATATCTTGTGCTACTCCCGTGCTGTGTAACCCTCAATAATTTTTTTCTTGTTGCTATCTATCCTAACCCTTATATTTTTGTATATATACTGAATTCATTTTCTATCTGTGTGCACGCAGTTTGCTTCTAGTATAAGTTATATGATACTACCAGCATTATTCTAATATCCTTCCCACATATATCAAAGTTACCTAGCATTTCTAACAGTTAGTGTTTACATACTTATCAAACGCTTTTGCATAATCTATAAAACAAAGTTACACATCCTTTTGTATTTGTATATCTTTTTCTGAAATCGCTCTGAGCATAAATATCGCATTCTGTGTTCGATTGTCTTTGATTAACCTATAACCACTCTGATTATGCTGTGCGATAAAATCATCAAAATTTGAATAATACGTTTTAATTTATTGTTCATTGGCCTATGATGTTCATATTCATTTGCGACTGTCTTCTTAAGCAGTGCTATGCAAATGGATCTACATATGCCTTCCTGTATCTCACCACTGTTGTATATTTCATTTATTATATCTATGACCTTTTCAATGCTGAAATTAACTAAAGCCGACAGCATCTCTATTACGATTGCGCCTGGTCATGCTGCTTTGCATCTATTCAATTTGGTCAGAATGGTGATTCCACTTCATATTCGACTTCAGATTTTGGTATTTTACTGGTCTTTCGATATTTCTGTCTGATGCCGGTTGTTCTCTTTCGTCCTTGAAGAATTCTCCAAAGTATCGTTCCATCACTGAAGTATTTTTCTCTCTATGATTGCATTGTGCCATATTTAATGCATCCTGTTGATGACCATATCTCAGGCCAAATTAGACTTATTGATTTCCGCATATCTGCTTTAACTGTGATACGCGTTCTTTATATTTCTTTGCATTCTTCGTTGGGCCATTCCCATTTGGCCTTCTTGCATTTATTCCTAATCTCTTTGTGTAATGTCCTATATTATGTGTCGTACTTTTGCATTTTTTTTGTCTCCTTTGCCTCATGTCGAGTATTCCATGTGTCATTCACTGTTTCCTTTGTCTAATTTTCGTTGGGATGATATCGATTCCTGATGTTATTAACATTCTTAATGTGTCTCACATCGAAGTTCCATTTTTCATTTGTCCATTGCATTTGCTTGAAACACTGTCCATGTATTTCCCCTTCACGTTTGGGTCATTCCGTTATCGGTTGTATTGCAATTTCGGAAGAATGAATGGATTTTAATTCATAATCCCTTTATATACATACATAGATACACACAAACACACACAAACACCTACATATATATATATATATATATATATATATATATATATATATATATATATATATATATATCATCTCTAATTTTGAAATACCCGTAAGGAATTTTCTATATAAACCTTCTATTGAAGGTTTTTTCCCTATTTTTGCTAGCATTCGATTTTGGAGATTTTTTTGTGTTTTTTTTTTTTAGGAGAAAGTATAATTTTTGTTCTTTGATTTAGAAATAGTATTTACTTTGTTCTATTTTGTTTCCAATTAATTAATTAATTTTAATTTTGTGAGTTGAGATGTTATTTCAAAATATAGTTATTCCTTCTTCTTCTTCTTCTTCTTCTTCTTCTTCTTCTTCTTCTTCTTCTTCTTCTTCTTCTTCTTCTTCTTCTTCTTCTCCTCCTCCTCCTCCTCCTCTTCATCTTCTTCTTATTCTTCTTCTTCTTCTTCTTCTTCTTCTTCTTCTTCTTCTTCTTCTTCTTCTTCTTCTCCTCCTCTTCTTCTTCTTCTTCTTCTTCTTCTTCTTCTTCTTCTTCTTCTTCTTCTTCTTCTTCTTCTTCTTCTTCTTCTTCTTCTATTCTTTTAATGTTTAAATATTAATCTCCTCTTTTATTTTTTACACCTCTCAGTTGGCAAAGCCTATAAAAGTCGTGTGGGCCGAAATAGCTATTCGAATGAGGTATTTTTGGATTTCTGTCTATGTAATTTATATATCTATATCTATATATCTATATGTGTGTGTATGTATGTGTAAAGAGCAGTTGCTTACATGAAAGATGATCTTATTTTCCCAGTATTATGTCAGTCCTTAAATGAATGAACCACTATAAAAAGATGCATTCGACCGAAAGAATATTAGCCACAAATCTGACAAACTACTTCACGTATTTTCAGTATCAAATTTGCTGAACGTTAGCAGAAATTTCAAACCAATACGTTGCTCGAAATCTTAAATCATCGTACAGATTGCAGAGACGTTACAAAATAAATTTACAAAACCTCGCGTAATTACAGAAGAGTATTTACCTTAAAATCTGATGGCTTAACGGCACGCTCATTGCCATCCCATTCGCGGTTCTTTCCGGTACCGTGCCTTACAACTCGCAATAATAAAAGGTGTCTACCTCTCTAGCAGAAGTTTTTCGGCAACGTTGATACATTTTATATACATCTGGCATCTGACATCTGGCATGTTAATAATATGGAATTAAACAAATAAATAAAGCGCTTACATATTAGCTTCATCACACCTGCAAACACGTTTTCTTTAAATAAATTTAAAAAATTAAACAAAAAATATGTTTTTTTTAATCATTTGATATATATTGATGAGAACTGAGGTGACTCCATATTTCCAAATCTGTTCAGTATTGGTGTGTGAAGTAAGGTCAAAATACCTAATTTTAAATAGTCTTTTTAGGGACATCGGAAGTTTTACCACTTATATTATTGTTGGAAGATTGTAATTTAACAGCATTCACTTCTACAAATATAATATAAATATGTATTTGTTGTTTAATTAATTGGAAACGATAATAACATTTACGTTATATAACTTAGTGTTCATTTTCATGTTGAGATTTGTTTAGAGGTTATAATTTCCTGATATGTAATTTCCACGTAATTTCTTCTGATTATAACTGTGTTTCTGGATGTTTCTGTTTTAATATATATATATATATATATATATATATATATATATATATATATATATATATGTGTGTGTGTGTGTGTGTGTGTGTGTGTGTGTGTCTGTGTCTGTGTGTGTATATTTAGGCAGCAATCCTTCTTTCATGCACATTTCATTAAAAACTCCTGACAAGGTGTTTTTATTTAGTTTTTTTATATAATTTCTCGTGCGATCTCATAATGTTTTTCTTTTCAGATGATAAATTATATAAAAACTGTCCGAATTTTCTTTTTATCCGAGCGCTTTCGGCTATACATTTAGCCTTATTAATAAAAACAAACAAACCAACACATAATAATATTAACTTTGAACATGGACATAATATCTTGACCGTGTTTTGAAACAAAAAAATGAAACATTTTATATAAAACTTCTAATCAGTCTAATATAGAAGTTCCAGGTTATTTAAGTTTGTAAATTTTAAAAAAATGATCTTCGCTCATAGGAAAAAAGTTTTCCCAATTCTTACTTCATTCCTTATTTAATATCGCATGCGTTTTTACACTGGCTTTTAAACAGCATGTCCCTTATTGATCTTTCTTTCTTTCTTTCTATTGATTTTAATTATTGCTTTCTTTTTTATAATTCTTATTATGGCGAAAATCAATTTGTAACTTTTTGTGTTGTTTTTCGTTAGAAATTTGCAAATACTGTAGAATACTTCTATTATCGGATTAAAATATTGGAAATATTTAATTTCGGTTAGAAGAGCGAATATCTATATTTTCCTATACTCATTTTGTATCGGACGATAAATCTGTGTTTAAAATAGTTCATTCGAAACGCCTTTATCTCGAGAAATGAATAAATCTCAAACAAACTGAGGTATAACCCATTATCACATGATGGCTTGTCCATTAATATATCATTCAGCCTTTTCGACACTAAATTTATATCCGTACAAATACAAATCATCATTGGAAATTAGATAATAAAATATAAATATATAATCGATTTTCAAAATACATAGAGAGCATGTTATTATACTGTTAAAGAATTAAAAACAAAAAATAAAAATATATATCGTATATTATTCTTATTTGAATTATATAAAAGTCGAATATATATATATATATATATATATATATATATATATATATATATATATATATATTACACACACATAAATATTCGATGTAATTTTAAAGTGCCCGTCTCTCTCTCCCTCTCTCTCTCTCTCTCTCTCTCTCTCTCTCTCTCTCTCTCTATATATATATATATATATATATATATATATATATATATATATATATATATATATATATATATATGTATGTATATATTGGAAAATTACATCGAATATTTATGCGTGTCTAAACGTAGAATATGCATTCAAGCAACTCGCATAGCGATTCCCCGACTTGTGTTTGTGTTTGTCTCTGTGAGAGAGAGAGAGAGTTGCGGGCAATCTGCATACGTATTTCGTAATTGTTTCATATTTACATTCATCGACTTCTCTATGTTTAAGTATGTTTATTATTCAGACTCAAAGACGCTAGAATTTATTGTTGCTGTTTTTATTCACACGCAGTTTTTCGATAGAAAACGTAGAATTAATTTTAAGTTTATAACTGGAAGAAAAGGGTTTTTTCATAAAATGCTTTAATAAAGTAATCGTTAACCTGAAACGAGATTGATATTAGGCATAAACTCTCCATAAAAGTAAAATAAAAAGAACTATATTTTTAAAAAGCGGGAAAATTGAACGCCACTCATTTCCAAATCACAAAATCATAATCTTTGTTATTATTATTATTATTATTATTATTATTATTATTATTATTATTATTATTATTATTATTATTATTATTATTATTCACCGCACATGCTGATGGAAAAATTTTATTTCCATGTCACCAGACGTCACATGAGAAAATAACCCCATCATTTCTTCTCTTGACCGACACACTGTGTCCAAAACTTTCAGAATGTTCCCCGCTGCCCCGTCCACTCAAGTTTTTTAACGGTTCTCTTTCTAAATCATATAGAAATGATATATATTACTTCTTTCTTTCTGATATATATGACATCTTTCCATCATAACACTGTCGTCTGCTTTATGCATATTGTTAAGTATTTGTCCACTCATAAAATATAGTAGGATTTCTATTCATTTTAGAATTGTCTTTCTGTACAAATGACATCCTACAAATGGTGGCCTATATTAGCCATGCAATGTTGTAGACGATTTCTAAATTTTTCCATCTCTCGGAAATTCAAGCGCTTCGAGGTCTACCAGGTAGCTTTCATTTAAGCTCTGAACCGGTGGCCATCAGTATTGATTTTCTATCCGGAACAGTCTCATTCCGACGTAAAAACCCACTATGTTGCAATTACAGTTTCACCAGTCTTAAAAAAAAAATTTCATCAGCAAATTCACAGTCCAAGCCATGATGATAATTGATAGTATCTGAAAAGGAAATTATAAGACATTAGTTGGTGAAAATAACATTGTCACTTGCCTAACTTCATCAGTACCAAACCGGTTACAGTTTAAAATGAGGGAGTTGTTTCTGACGTGCCCGCTTTTAGGATTCTGTTAAAGAAAAAAACTAAATTTTCGGTACTAAATGAGTCATACATTTCATGTCTTGTTTCCACAGGAGTTTGGACAAGAACTTTACTCAGGAGAATCTAAATGATTGGTTCAATTATATGACTCAGACAGTTGATTATCCAGTGGATTCTGTATTCATCTGAATCTTGCTTCTTTGGCTATACTAAGTCATAGGAAGCTATCTTTATATACTTTGACTATATAACGATAACAAAGTGTATGATTCACCAAATAATAATAATGATAATCAATAATATTTCATCAAAAAATCTCTAGAAATAACTTTTTACGTCAAGCAGTCTTTGTAGAATTGGTTCGATATCAGAATTTCTATGAATGTTATTATTAAATAAAATTAAATGGTCACTTATTTTGCCCGTACTCAGAGATTCGTGGAGATTATATCCAATATTCAGTGCAATCTAATAGAAGACATTGCGTTCATTTTTGCGCAAAATACCTTGGAGAATGTGTGAATCTATTTCTCCCACCAAAAGCTATCATATAATATGGTAGACTTGTCAGACTTGCCTTGGTTGATAAGTAGTCTTGAATGATAACTGTCGAAAGAAAGGCGTTTGTGTATAAAGCTGACAACTCTATCATGGAAAATAACGATTTGCAACGGAAAACAGAACGGATGGAGGTGAAGTCTAGCTCTGTACTTCAATGGAATTTATTGGTACAAAAAAGAATCCTGAAGAAGTACTGAAGCAATTCACCCTTCGACATTTAGAAAAGCAGGAGAATTCTAAATTATTGGATATTTATAAAACTTATTTTGACATATGCCAACCCAATACAAAAAAAATAATTAAACCTATTTTGTTCGTACTTTTCATCAAGGTACGTTTTGACATCATAAGTTCTCAATTCGGTATCTATACTGATGATGCAACTATTTTCACCTGTCTGAATGTTATGTCTCCTCAGTTTGGAGTAAGAAATAATTTTATTAATTTTATCGCCTCCAAAATGGAAGAGCTCACCTTAATAGACTTACAGAACCTTTTTAGTATTCCGTCACCGCAGCTGATGATAAGCTCCAGGGCAATGAATCATTGCGCCTTCCCGGTTTAACGTTTTCCGCTGACATAATACAGAAAGATTATATTAAATCAGTTACTAGACATGCTGCTAGGAAAGTTGTTTCACTGTGTTGTGCTCCCGACGCAGACAAAGTCCGTACACGTAAGCTACCAATATGCCACTAGGTGGCATATCACTAGCGCTTATCGGCGTGTTGCTTTTGACAATGTTACCACTGGCACATTGCTAGAGGCCAACCGGTAGCTGCCATCAAAGGATCGTCGGCGTTTCCATCGGCGGCACGCCAGAGGGCCATTAGTCGCTTGAATGTAGGGGTGTGTTGTCCACTTATGCTACTCCTTTCGAGTTTCCTCAAAATGTTGGATTCAACAGGGACTTCTTTGCAGGAGATTGTCCCAAGCCAGTTCCTTCGGCTGTGTTTCAGGCTAGATAATAGATAGGGACAATGTGAATCCCATTGGTCCATTGATACGAATCACTAATTATATGACCAGGCATTTGGCTAACTCTCAGCTGGCTGCCAATTACTGTCACGTCTACTTAGCCATCAGCTTGTATAAGCCCCGAGATACTATATACGTATGCCTGTAGAAATGTGAGTGATTCCCGTGTCGATTTGGAGGAGTCCCGATTTACTCAGAGCAGATTGACAGTTCCTCCGCCAACACCGTAGTACGTGTTGCCTTTTTCACCGGGGCTTCTCCAATGTACTGCAAGCATTTTGATCACGTTGCGCAGGATCATTCGTAATGTCTCCAACCCAATAAGCAGAACCGTTTTCAATCCTGGTATAATTGCTTGGCAACCACCCATCTCCAATTAAATTCAGGAAAGTGACCGTGATTGGAATGTTCTGAAGTAAGGCTGGTTGTACTTTGTGACTTTTCTCTCTATTGCATGTATCGAAATTGCATACAACAGAGTCAGAACGGACTTGCAAGTACAACTCGATTATCTCTTCACTGCTCACTACCGCGAGGACCTGCTACCGCATACCACGCTCCGTCTGGAATCTGGGCTCTTTGAACATCAAAACAACGCTTTTTGAGAATCTGAACCATATAAGTTCGCAGGATTGGGCTATGTGGGGCAAGCTCACGGGATCATTGCAACTGCATATAAACCATAGATCAACCGGTCTCCCACTCCTGGATAACTGAGATGAGGTGCCTATACAGCTTAAATAAAGTTTCACGTACACTTGAAAATCCCATCCGACCTAGTATACCAGGGGCATGACCATGAGATCTGTTGATGATTGGAACCTGTTCGTACACTTTTAGCCCATCTATTGGACAGGTGTTAAACCAAGCCCCTGCTGTTGCTTCTGGCTGATCCTCTAAAATGGACAGTCTTCAGACTTCGCACGGTAGGGGTAGAGAGTAATGATAGCGCCTTCTTCATCTTGAATTAGAGGTGAGCGCCCCTCAATTCAGAAATGACCGTCTCCAGTGAATACACACTCAGGTCACCTAAAACCTGAGTGTATATGGCAGCATTAGGACAGTCCAAAGGCAGACGGTGCCACTTGCGTACAACCCAATGAAATGCTTTGTCGGCTATCACGTGCCGAATGTTAATTGATAATTCAGTCGTAGAAACAAGCTATTTCGAAGAAGTATCAGCTTCTACTGAATCTTGGGCAATAACTTATCAGGTCACTAAAGTAAAACAGGCAGTCGCAGACGGCACTGACCCAGTCGAAGTGAAACCCCAGTCCGACTAAAAACCGGTCGATCCGTGCTTGCACTGCAGTGGGGGAGATTGCGACTAAGATCAAATTATTCAGCATAGGACATCCAATTAAAGATTATCCGCCTTTGGAATTGTTGTACTCCTCCTGTCCATCCAGGATCTTATAGAGCGAAAGAATGAATCACCAATAGAAGAGCAGTTCAGATGTTTACCAATCTGCTTCCCCTAAAGTAACCTGTAAAATACCCCATAATGTGGTCCGGGTTCACCTTCCGTTATAGTAGTCTTATTAGTAAGTCGTGTAAGATCAAATCAAATGTTTTGCGAATGTCCACCTGATAGAAGTAGTACTTGATGAAGAAAAACTTTTCTGGCATGGCAGAGTGACCCATCATTCATTGGAGGCAGATGAAGCTATGGATTTGATATAGTCACTCGATTTCATGCCATCTCAAAAGGTGAACAAAGAAGGTATAATGTGTTGCGTTCCTGGAGAATAGCATTAGCCATGCTGATGGCTAGGAGAAAAAGTTATCGGTTGTGGTTAAATGAAAACAGTGATAGAGCTACCATATTCAGTCGTATGGATATGAGTTTGTGATCCTGAGTTTCACGCTTTTGCGATCATCAGACAAAGTGGTTTATTTAAAAAAAATTAAAACTTGTTGTCTGATGATCGCATAAGTGTGAAACCTAGGGTCACAAACTAATATCCATACGACTGAATATATATATATATATATATATATATATATATATATATATATATATATGTGTGTGTACGTGTGTGTGTGTTTGTGTGTGTACAGGAGTGCAAGATTATATATATATATATATATATATATATATATATATATATATATATATATATATTAAATTAGGTAAAGATGCTCAATATAACAGATAGAGTCTGTGGAAATATAAGTGTGGACACTGATGTTGGTAGCGAGTGTGCCGAGAGTGTCTTTCGTTATGTTCAGTTCATGTATGCTGGACAGTAGCTCGGCTCTTCATTCATACTAATCAATATTATTCCATATAAAGCCTGAAAATTGCGTTCAAGAATGAAAGAGACTATCACTACTCGGTGTTCATATATGCTACATATATCTCTCAGGGATTCTTGGGGAGGAAGATGGAAATATTTACTAACATCTAATATACATTTTGGATAACTATCAGGGCACGACCGCTTAAATGTCCTTTCAGCGTCAAATGATCGAAACCATTTTAGCATCTTTGTTAAATACGTCATCTGTGTCGAAAATGTCTTCTGAGAGGCCATAATAGAACATCTATTTTTACAAGATATCACTTCGACAAAGACACAGAAATATACGCAGAACTGCGTATATATATATATATATATATATATATATATATATATATATATATATATATATATATATATATAGGCAGTTCTGCGTATATTTCTGTGTCTTTGTAGAAGTGATAATATGCTCCTGAAAAATTTATTTCGGTTGAGCTCTCTGGGGACGATGTGTGGGTTTGTAAACAGTGACTATTACGGTTAATAATGCAAGACTCTTCGGTAAATCGAATCGAGTTCTCTCAGTCACTGTGTGTTTATCTAAAAATAAATACGCTTAAATTCACCTTCTTCTGTGCCGTGCGCCAACGGGCTCAGGGTAAAATTTCTGACTGATGCGAATTCAGCCGGTTTTCGATTCTAGCCAGAGGTAACCGGACGTCTCGCCACACTGATGAGCTGTCTGTGGATGAAAATATATATATATATATACATATATATATATATATATATATATATATATATATATATATATATATATATATATATATATATGTGTGTGTGTGTGTGTGTGTGTGTGTGTGCAGTGAGAGAAAGAGATAGAGGGAGAGAGAATGTGGGGGAGTAAGATAGAGGGAGAAAGATGGAGAAAGACAGATGGAGAAGCAGATAAAAATGTTTGGGTCAACCAACTAACAATTAGCAAAATTAATTTTGTTTTTTTGTTTTTTACGGCATATCCCCACAACGGGTTATTTAATGCCGACAAGATTTTTATTGCCGGTATGATTTTTTTTCAAAAATGTATTGATGGTGATATTTTTTTTAAAATTTATTGCTGGTAATACTTTTTTATAAAAATGTATTGCTGGTACTAAAACCTATTTTTGCACTTTCATAGTGTTTTAACCCAATTTTGTGGGTTAACTATTTGCCCATAGCTGCGACCCTAAAAGTTGCTACCACCCTGGGTCAGCGTGGACCTGGGAACACGACCAATTAAGAGGTGGATCTACGCTCCTCAAAACCTTTTGATCAGACGCCTTGATGTTGGATGTAGATTATCGTCTTACGCAGGACGCAATGAAGTTTGGAATAATATACGAAGAAAAATAATTGTTCAAACATTTTGGAAAACCAACGTTCGAAAATGTTCTTTTGCATTTGGTGGAACCCCTATAGGTGACATAGGGTGATATAAGGTAACATCTACAAAACACACATTCAGAGAGAGAGAGAGAAGGATAGAGAGAGAGGGATAGAGAGAGAGGGGGAGAGGGAGAGAGAGAGGAAGGTGTGAGAGCGAAGCTATTTTCTTGAAATGCAAAATGTTTTGAAATTCGGGGTGTATAAGTCGAATTGACAGAATGACAACATTCCAGGACTCTATCTCATTCTCTCTTTCTCTCTAATACTCCATGACCATATGCACCTACACACACACGTACGCACATACGCAAACATACACACGTGTGTGCGTGTGCACACGCGCAAAGAGACACACGAACACGCACAACATACGCATATATATATATATATATATATATATATATATATATATATATATATATATATATATATATATATATAAATAGGGAGAGAGAGAGAAGTGATAGGGAGATACAACCATCCATTCTTGCCCCTGCCCCCCAGGCTTGTCGATTCTAATTAATTTTCAAAACAGCTGTCAATTCCCGCCTTGTGTCTGTGACAGGAGTAATTACATTTTAAGTCGAAACTCTTTGTATTTTCTCTCCCATACAATAAGTCTATTCTCTCCGTATGACCTGAGTCTAACGACTTTTCTTCTCAAATGGTGGTCGAGGAGGTAAACGTGCCCCCGAGCAACCTTCGTCAATCCCCTTCGGCCCAATGGGTCTTTTAGTCCTCGTGTATATGAGCGACATAGTTCTCTGGTCGCTACGATGTTTCTGACACAAGGAGATATTGCCTTGACTTCTAGACAGACAAGACAAATAAACTCAGAGTATCACGCCTGGATCCTTCCTGTGTTATTTGTCCTATCATTAAGGGAGCTGGAGGTAAACGATTTCTGGGTTTGGACTTTATCAACCTGATATTCAGGGATCCAAACTTTCGAGGAACTTTCGAGTTATCCTATCAGCAGGTGCATAATACTGGGTTTATTGTGCTGCCATTTTGCGAATGGTTTCTGGAACGTGCAATAGTCTCCGATGGGGCTTATCGATGCCATGATGATGGGGACTTTTACGGCAGTATCTCCGGGCGAGACAACCCAGGTTATTTAGGAGTGCATCTTCAAAGGGTAATGGTTTCACTGCCTACTAAGTCATCTACCAAACCAACCAAAACAAACATGAAAGCATTCAAATTGAAAACGAATAAAACTAGCAAACCAAATCTAAAAAACGGAGACTAGCTTGTATAAAATCTATTACAGCAATTTAAAGAGTTTGTTTCAATTTTCCCGAAATACAATTCCATCTTCGTCACTTTAAAAATGATCTGCTGCTCCTGTCTAAAATGGGTATCGATGTATCATTCACATTGCATGAGCTTACAATCCAGGGTTACTCACCCATTATAACAAAGCATAACCACCGAAATCGCCATGTTCTTGGGTTTGGTGCCTACATGGCAGGGACACAAAAAATGAGGACCCTGATCTGGCGTATATGTGTTTCTGCGTGCCACTTATCCATATTACCGCGTTCGTCTTTGCTCTGTGTCGTCGTCAGGATGAAGAGTCTGTAATTTTCGATCGAATATCAGAGTGGATTGACAATATAGTCACCGAATTTCCCTCAACCAACTTTCATATATGCATATTTCATCCTGCCCTGTGAACTTCTCAACAAATGTATTACCCACTCTCATTGGCACGTCAGATTATTCACTAGTCAGCATTGAGATTGACTCCAAACCAGTGACGACGTCCCCTGCTGACGACCTAACAACGATTACAGACAAAATTAGTGAGGCCTTTCACGACACACATACCGCGAGTACCCTATTATTAGATACCACGAAGGCCTTCGACAAGGTGTAGCACAAAGGCTTGCTACACAATCTCTCCAGTTATGGAATCACTGGAAGGGTTTTCTCTATTATAAAGTCCTTCCTAACAGGTAATTATTAACGCAATTTCTCCTAGGCTCTGGCGGTAAACGCAGGATTCCCCCCAGGAATCTATTCTCGGACAAACCCTCTTTCAGATTTAATAAACCTCAGAATATACCCCGATCATCTGTAAACATCTATGCTTATGATTCACTGATATATGGGCGCATCTATTGACGATGAGAGTTTGCAGCTGACCTCTTTTCCGATCTAACACTAACTTCACAGTGTAGAAAAATCTTGCTGGTAATATCCAATGCCTCTAAATAACCGCTGATCAGACCCCAAACTACCGCCAGTCGCAATAAACATATAACCTGCTCCTAGGAGACCCAGTGCCTTGAGAGGATAACACCCGACCTCAAGTGGAATTCTTATATAGGATCCATGGCAAAAATGCAGGTAAAATGATCGACTCCTTGTACCGCTACAGTAAGTACTTGTCTCCTTATGCTATCCTCTACTCTTATAAGACCCAGGTCAGGCCAAAAATATGGTACTGTTGCAGGAGCCTCCCGGACATGATTTTCCAGTCATTATAGAGGTCAAAAGCGTCTCTGAATTCTTGTGGAAGAAGAATAATTTTCCACATTCCAACCTTTCTCTCACAGCCTGGATGCTTTATCTTTACTACCAAGGAAAGTGCTCGGAAAACTGCATCTCATGGTTCCACCAGGAATCACCTTCGCCGCTAGGACTTACAATGTCGCAGATCACCCATATTCCCTCCGTATTCCATCTACCACTACACGATGGAAGAGACTCCGGTTCAAGTCGTTATCGTCCGTTCCTATCCATATAATCTACCGCTTAAATTAACACTCTATCTGAAGTGGATCCCGGGCATTGTACAGGGTGAATCTTACAATATATATATATGGAGAGAGAGAGAGAAAGAGAGCGAGAGAGAGAGAAATAGAAATAAATAGATAGATACCAACCAATCCTCAGATGAGGGTGGCAAAATGCCACAAATGGAAGAAAAAATATAATACAACAAAATAATTTACGAAACAACAAAATTATAGAGTAAGAAGACAGACTTGCTTTTTTCTTTCTTTCTATTCGAACTATTCATATCTATCTATCTATCTATCTATCTATCTATCTATCTATCTATCTATTTCCTTCTTTTCATAGCCTTATAACCTACCCTTAAATTAAACCTCTACCCGCGGGCCTTGTACAGGGTGAACCGTACTATATATATATATATATATATATATATATATATATATATATATATATATATATATATATATATATATATATATATATATATATATATATATATATATATATATATATATGTATGTATGTAAAGAGAGAGAAATAGATAGATAGCAATCCTCATTTCTGTTCATATCATTCTGTTCATTTATCTATGAACTCCAGTCTATGTATTCCAGATTTTTAATATCTATCACAGTGTTATTCTTTCTCTCTGTGTTCGGTTTGTTCATGCCTAGCATAGTATTCTACTAGTTAGTTCATAACTAACATCCTATTCTTTCAGTCTCTGTTTAAAGAAGAAGAAGTGAGAAAGAGAGAGAGAGAGAGAGAGAGAGAGGGGGGAAAATTGTCCATCTCTCTAAGTCAGCTTGTTCTTTCCCCATATAATCTTTTTCTTTCATTTTCTTGAGTCGTGTTAGGGAGGGGTCGAGAGAGAAAGAGAGAAAAATGAGAGATTTAACTTACTTCAGCTTTATTAGCCACGTAGAGACTTTAATAACCTTTGCCAAGTCCTTGAGTTTTTATGAAAATCCAAAATCTTGTCGATTCGTCTTCTCCTTTGGCTTTAAGTGTGTCTTCAAAGGACTGCAGTAGAGCTGCACCATCGGCCAACGACAGTCTTAATACGTATGGTCACTTAGTGGAGGAAGCTTTCCAAGCACGTTCTACCCTTCACAAGGCGGCCCAACGTTGCTGGATGCTGATGCCTGTCGTTTCTCAGCAAAAGGCTAAAGCGACCGGACACATTGGAAAAGCAGATTAATTCAGCTTTTAGGTTTAGCAGTAACCGCTGCACCGCGCCACTTGGGGATGTTGTCTCTCAGGCTATGTGGCTATTTTACATGGATAACTTGTGCTACGAATCAGCAAAATATGCCAACGTTGAAACTTGAAATGTTTTTCAAAAGAAAAGACTGTAGCTGAAAAAATAATGTCTTTATACATGTACACACCGAGTCTAGCTGAAACACACACATAAGCACACATACATACGCACACGTGTGTGGGCGTGTAATATTGATTATGTTAAAAGCAGTTGAAGGTTAAGTTTGTATTATTGTTTTCTTCGCTCGTATGACGAGCAAATTATCAAAACATGGACAAGATCTTCTTCGATCATTTAAGTCAGGTCTTGATAATGTTCACATAAAAGGAGTGAAACATGCCTAAGATTAATATTTCCTACATTCAACTGCTTTTCACGTATTTACGTATCATATATATATATATATATATATATATATATATATATATATATATATATATATATATATATATATATATATATATACTAACAGATATAAAATATGTTTCTTTCTCTACACTGTAATAACCACGTTTCAAAAACTGAAGCTAAAAATATCAAATTTAATTATATAATTAAATTAAATGCGTTAGTTCCGTTTCATCTTCAAGCGAATACTGAAATAACTTATTTTTAAATTTACTGAGGTTTAAACGCACATATAAATTCATAATTTCCTGTTTCCAAGGATACAGGGTAATCAAATCATTTACATAGGGGCGGTAGCGTGTTCATTTTTTATTAACCATTGTTGTATCAATTATGAGTTACGTTCGTAAAAGTGGTTAAGTTTAGGGAGGGTAGGGGTGAATTTTTCAACGAATTCTGACATCCGTTAAATGCATTTCGTCTGGGTATTTTTTTTATTAACGGCAAATATACTTAAAGATTCTTTGTTGGGGTGTTTGGGTTAGAAAACGTTTTATTTAACTACAATTTTAAATATTTTTACTCTTAATTACTAATAGACAATATTTCTTTTTAAAACAAGTAAATGTAATAGAATTACTTAAATTATTTGAAATTATTTTTTTAATATCAAATATAAGTATGTATATTACCAGCTTCCATTTTTTAAATTTATTTTTAAATTTTAAATATTATTTAAAGAAAAAAGTTTTGACAATGACGGCAAAAAATAGCTATTTCATTTCTCTGATTCAGTAAATTTTTATTTTTTATAAACTTATATATACATACATACATACATATATATATATATATATATATATATATATATATATATATATATATATATATATATATATATATATATATATTAAAACATAAAATCCCAAATTAACTCATGTGGAGACGAGACCTATTTCAACCGACGAAAACTTCGTCAATCTTATTCATCCCTGGTACATAGACTGAGTACGTGTCTATATACCGGGTTTGAATAAGACTGACGAGATTTGCGTTGGTTGAAATAGGTCTATACACCATATGAGGATTTTATTGTGTACTACTATTTATTTGATCAGTATAATAAATACATTGAACTCTTTTTGTAGATCAGTTTTAATATTTTCTACTTGGATTATATACTTACGGATTTATTAACTGTATTATATATATATATATATATATATATATATATATATATATATATATATATATATATATATATATATCAAATTAATAATCGAACAAATCCTTTTACCTCATGTCGTATATTCATATAATTTGTTCGATTATTAATTATATTGCTCTGTATCAACAAAATCCATCCATCTTTTTGGGGGATTATTTCTGATATTTTCATATCCACTTGGATTATATACCAACGAACTTTTTACCTTATATATATATATATATACACATATATATATATATATATATATATATATATATATATATATATATATATATATATATATATATATATATAAATTTACCTTTACTATGGCTAAACTGAAGATGTTTTTATTGCACTAATAAAGTATTATGTATGAATTTTGGTAAATTTAAAAAAAATATATCAATAATCGAAGACGCATTAATCGAATACTCATTAATCACGAGATTCCTTTTTATATATTATTTAATTTATCTAGAATTCTGCAACATAAATCTAACAAACTTTATTAAAATCAACACGAAAGAAAATATCAAAAAAATATCGCGTATCATGTGACATTTAAAGACCGAATTTTGAAAATGAATTTAAGGGGATCGCATTATAAACAAGATATAAAATTAACGTATGTTCTGTTGGCTCTATTTATACTGTCCAAGAAACTAATTATCCATTTACTTATATCAAATCACCTCAAAAATTAGGTTTTCAAAGGTCGCATGCTACGTGAGTATATACGCAATGAAACAAAATGTATATATAAATGAATAAATGAGTAATAAATGTATTTATAAAGACAGTCGTTTTGACCATAAATCCTACTAACTTATTTATATACGCACATTCTCCAGTCACCCAAGCAGCATAAAAAATCAATATAATGGGCATGTATAAAAATATACCTAAGCATTACACCTAAACGATTGAACTTTGAAGAACCAGTTTCCGCTTAACTCCTATTCTCTTAATTATATGTGCAGACTGCGAAATGAAGCATAATGCCAACCATTTATATAGTGGCACTCGGTCTGAAGAATGAAATTGATAGTCGATTTATTGCTATAAACATTATTTTAGTGTGTACACCTGTTTGAGTTGCTTTCCCATGTTTATTATATTTTATTATATTAAACAGCAAGCCTAAATCGAGAAGTCCTATGAAAGAAAAATTGTGCTTTCGACAGGAATCCTACAGCGAAACAATGTTTTTAGCCGAAGTTTGCGTCTATCAGTTCGGAAACGGGGCTAACCTGAAAAAGAAAGTTTAGAAGTGCCTATTTATGGAAAGTGCGTAACTTGTTGGGGACGACTTCGAATCTATATCTGTACGTTCAGTTTCGTAACCGTTATTAAGAAACTGTAATTATTGAAAGATATAATGTCACCTACACCCCCATATATATTAGTAAATATTGTTTGTGAGAGTGATTCTCGCCGTATAATTAGCTTCAGTATTTGTTTTTCGTTTGAATGATTTACGTTACATAAATTGATTACGCACTACAAAATTGACATTAAAATAACCTGATCCTAAGTGCGAAATTCCTGATAATAACTGTGACATTTACTCTTATTATTGAACAATTTAGTTCATGCCACTTTTCTCCAGTACAAGAACGCACATTTTTCAAATTTAAAAAAATTCAACCACAGCGTTGCGTCTGCACGCTCCAAAATTATTCTAACATTTAACAATATCTCATTGCTAAAAAAACACTATTTCGGACCGTACTACCTTTCGATGTCGCATTACCATTCGGAATTTAATAAAAACACACTAAATTGTCTATCTGAAGATGGTCGTTTGGTACGACTGAAAGCCAGGCTCGTAGAAAAAATAACACCTGATAAACCCGGAATTTATGAACAAGGATCACACCATTCATTAACAGATTCGAAGTTGATTGTATTTTATTAGTAAATATTGTTTGTCAGAGTGATTCTCGCCGTATAATTAGCTTCAGTATTTGTTTTTCGTTTGAATGATTTACGTTACATAAATTGATTACGCACTACAAAATTGACATATATATATATATATATATATATATATATATATATATATATATATATATGAGTTTTTTTATTTAAACTTTTACACCACCATAAAAATGACGTTGAATTTTCTCTAATACCAAAAATACCAAGATAAATATGTGTTTTATTTATTTCGAACAGACAATATTTAAAACCTTTTTATTCCTATTATTTATAACAAAACACTAGGCATCTGGTGATCATTTGCAAAAATATATTATATTGCCGCCCAATATCTGTCTATATTTCTGAGATGAGGTATTATGTACATGATTTACATTATTCGGACTATTGTCCTCATCTTTGTCGCCATATTTATTACAACGTTTACCCAGAAATTCATACACATGGCACAGTGGATAAAGGCGTTAGGTAGATTCAGTGACAGGACCCAAAGAGTGTGAGTTCAATACCCGGCTTAGGCAGTGGAGAACTTTTAGAGGGAAATTAACACGAGATAACTGATAACTGACATCTATGAAACATAGCACGTGGAATTAGAACAGTCTACCCCAGTGAGCGAAATAAAGGGATCAGTTCATCGTTCCAAGCACCTGAAGAAGGACGGGGCGTACAACGGCTGAACAGTTGTAATAAATATGGCGACATAGATGAGGAAAAGTAATCATATAATGTAAATAATTGCCGTCCAAGTAATATGTAATCTCTTTACAAGAACCAAAAATTGCGTATTTTATGTTTTCTTTAATCGAATCTAAATATAAATAATGTTTGCAATATTAAAATAATACAAAAATAATGTTAAAATAATATATTTTTAAAAATAATACTTATAAATATATAGTTTACAGTTGTACTTTATGATGCTTCCACTTTGGAAAAGAAAACAAACTGACCGCTATATAATTTGTCATAACGCAATGGAATTCACATCATAGCATGTTCAAGATAAATGAGGCCAAGGTGTTTATTTCATGAATTCATCATACACTGCATTTGGCTTGTTTGGTTAATTGACATGTTAACCTGAAATAATCGAAATGAATTCTATCATCGGACTGTATATTTTACAACAGGTGATCTCATCATACTCCTGTAAATATATCCATTCTGCTTCTGAATAGGTCTACCTGTTTTTCAGTCTAAAAATTTATAAATAATTATCAAGTGAATTAATGAAATAAGAACAAAATAAAATGTCTTGAGTGCAAATGTATGAAATAATAACTAAATCAGACACATGACAATTATAGAAATCAATCCGTGATCGACGTAAGACTTTATATTTCTTCACGGTTGAAACAAAAGCTAGATACTTAGAAATATAATTGTAGTGGTTGGAGGATATGTTTAAAACCCAGTCACATGCAAATGCAATCAACTAATGTATAGACATTAACGGTCTGTGTCCGTAATGAATTAATAATAAGTTCTTGTCGCTGTGAAAGCATGAGAAAAAAAGCGGACAAATACGTCGTGACGGCGATGAGTAAGAATATATATATATATATATATATATATATATATATATATATATATATATATATATATATATATAAAGCCAACAAAAATTGCGGATGAAATCATATGTCAAGTTATATGTATGTTTTCTGTACATGCACATACATATATATATATATATATATATATATATATATATATATATATAAATATATATATATGTGTGTGTGTGTGTGTGTGTGTGTGTGTCTGTGTCTCTGTCTGTGTTTTCTGTACTGCATATGAAGTTATATATATATGTGTGCGTGTGTTTTTATGATTTTTTTTATCTTTCTATCTATCTATCTATCTATCTATCTATCTATCTATCTATGTCTCTCTCTCTCTCTCTCTCTCTCTCTATATATATATATATATATATATATATATATATATATGAATATATATATAATTTACTAACATAATATCATAAGTATATAAAAATATACATTTACAAAAGTATGTATATTTAAACCCAAATGATAGAAAAATCATATACATTATATATGCATATGAATTATATATATATATATATATATATATATATATATATATATATATATATATATATATATATATATATATATATGGATAAATTATTTTTCAAATAAAACATATTGTATCACTTTGCACATACATTAACATATATATATATATTAATAAATTGAATGGCAAATGAATATACTTGTGTGTGTGTGTGTGTCTGTGTTGGTGTATGTGCGTGCATGTGTGCGAGCTAATAACTACTGCATTAATGCCTGGTATTGATTTATTTCTACAGGTCTCTCCATATCACTGGAACTGATGACTTACTCTCTTTTTTATACTTTTCCGTGCAAGACTTTTCATATATATGTCAATGTTCATCCCACTCACTATCGATCTATCTATCTATCTATCTATCTATCTATCTATCTATCTATCTATCTATCTATCTATCTATCCATAGGGTGATTGAAAAATAACTTCTCGTTGTTAAATACTTATAATTTATTTATTAACTATAATTTTTACAAGAAATAAATATGAGGGAAAAGTTTTTATGATGAGGTTTTATTTAAAATCAGTCAAGCGCACCAGATTTTCCTACCACCGTCTCGACATGCACAGGAATTGCGTCAACTGATTTCACCAGGAACTCTTGTGGTATGGTAGACATAACTTCTTGTATCCACCTTTCAATTTCTTCCAAAAAAAATTCCTCCTTGTACCACCCCCACAAAATGTCACACTTGGCTGGCTTCTCATACATAAAATAGGGAATTGTTTTTCAATCGCTCTTTATGTGCCCTGATGCTGTTGTGTATATTTTGAGTGACAGAGTCTTTTTATGGAGTATCTGTCATGCCTCAATAAAACTCGGCAATGCAATGTATCATAATTATATATATATAACATTTTTCAATCTCTTTTTATATTTAGTTGATGCTTTGATTAAGGCGGTCATTTTGGCAAGAAAAGCAGTTCGTTTGCCCTCGGGATATAGGGAATTGACTCTATCATTTCAAATAAAAATGAGAGCCATACAACTTAGGATGAAAAATATAACGTGGCGTGATGAAATGTAAACGTCCAAATATACTGCAATTTTATTATTTTCTAGCAGTTATTGTCAATGTCGTAGATTTTCATGTTTGGCCCAACTTACAAATTTAATTAAAATTCAATTCATTTATTAAATGTTTGTTCAAACAGGTAAGGATCACAAAAAGGAATACAGACATGAAGAAAATTGCGTTCAAAATGAACGCAAGGAAGTTTCCCTTTCTAAACATTTAAATAATAGTATATATATATATGTGTGTGTGTGTGTGTGTGTGTGTGTATGTATATATATACATGTATATATATATATATATATATATATATATATATATACATGTATATATATATATATACACACACACGCGCACACACACACATACACACACACACACACACACACACACACACACACATATATATATATATATATATATATATATATATATATATATATATATATATATGTATATATATATATATATTCATGCATATTTATTAAAAAAAAATCAAAATGGTTGGTGGAACCAGAGGGCAACTTGCCAAAGGACATAGATAGCCTAAATTAAGAGAAAATCACAAACAAGTACAGCAATAAAACCTACCCAGTAATTTAAACTGCTCTTCGCCAAGATCAAATTGGCAGAGCAGAAAACGCTTGCAAACGTTAATTTCTATGGAAGAATTACACTAGTCGTAACCCGAGTTTCACGCTCACGAATCTTGACTACTTGTACGTGTCCAAAGTTGTTAAGTGTATACATATATATATATATATATATATATATATATATATATATATATATATATATATATATATATATATATATATATATATGTGTGTGTGTGCATATATATATATATGTGTGTGTGTGTGTGTTATTTATATATATATATATATATATATATATATATATATGTAAAATCTGTAAGTATATAAATATATATATGTATATATATGCAATCCAAGTTAATATATATATATATATATATATATTGCTTCAAATGTTGTTTTTAGAGAATGCCCAAGTGTGTATTAAATATATAGGAACCAGAGAGCGGCGTCACAGAACAGAAATCTTTCACCTTTTAAGGAATTCACCCACCCTCAGATTTTCTTGAAAAGCCACATCTGTTCGATCTAAATTCGATTTCGTATTCTGAACACAAGCATAAAAAATTTCTATGATGTGACTGTTTTATTACTTCAAACGTTAGAATTAATGGATAATCGTGTTTGCAATAGACGTGCTCTTTAGATATGTTTACTGTTTGGTTATCGCAGATTTTGAAGCATAATCCCCAAAAGTATCTATATATTTATAATGCTTATTTACTTCTAAATTTGTATTTTGATTCGAACGCAATCCTGTCATTTTAGTATTAACCTCAACATAATATAATGCTCAGAATCAGGAGAGTAGAGTTCATATATCCTCTGCAATGCATGTAAGTTGATGAATGCCGTGTAACGAAACGAGAAGTCGCTGGTAGACCTCACTGACTATCGCTGAACATTATACTATTGATTAGAAAACAGAAGAAAAATTGCTCTTTCCTGAAGTAGCCAGTGCGCCATTTGTGAAATTCCAGACAAACGTCTCGTTCGTACGCAGGTTATCGGAATCTTTTCTTATCAAAATATAATAAGCAAGAATGAAATCAATTTAGATATATCCGTATCGACGAAGAGACGCAATATGACAATTACGTGAAATGGAAATACAAGTCAGAAGCATTTCGTCCAAGATACTATGATTGCATAACTATAAACATTGAAGGGAAAATAGGTGAACACTTAGCTGTATTCGCTGTCATTTGTAAGGCATAATAACAAAAGAGATATCAACGGCATAATTATGGAATATTCATGAAGACTCTTGGTTTTGGATTGCGTTTAATGGATGAATATGAATGGTAATTAGTTAATGCAAGAGTAAGAGACTAGAGTGGAATGCTTGTCAATGTCGCGAACCATTTCACGGCATTCGACAGAAAAATAATATCTTGGACACAGAGTCTGTAAAATACAAAAATCATATCTATTAGTATTTTATTGAAAAGATATTTTTATTTTCTCTAAGAAAGAGCAGTTATCTCAAGCCGACAAGTTACATGTTAGGAATAATGACTTAGGAATCATTACGTGGAAAGTAGGAAAATCATTTTAAATAATAATGTTTTCTATATATAAGGGAAGGTAATCATGAAGACACGTATACTACAGTAGATGAGGAATTTTATTTTATTGTAATCTTGACTTTGGAATTTATATATTATTTTCTATTGATTAGACATACTGACGTATTAATGCCAACAGTAAAATCTGGTATTATGTAAATAATTAAAATCCAAATCAGATACAGTTGGATATAATATTTAATTATAGGTTTATAAAATGCGGTATTAATTGCCTTCTGCCTACACGTATAATTTATGAACTCAGCTAATTCTCAATATCTGACTAAATGAATAAGCATAAAAGTTTTACCCTCATCATATATATATATATATATATATATATATATATATATATATATATATATATATACGAGTGAAATTCACAGTCATTGTAAAAGCACTTGAACAGATTTTGCACATTTTTTTCCAGAAAAAACAAGAAAGATTACAGACGCACACATATATGATATGTTTAACTTTCTTTTTATAGATACAAGTATTTAAGCAAATGCTCTGTTTTATAATAAACAGTATTAAATAACATTTACCGGCCTGAATGTCCGAGAAATTTTCATAGAAATTTAAATTTTATCGACCTTACTAACCAGACGCTTCTCTGTAGCCGAAAGGTTAAGGCACATCACGCGAAATGATGGTTCCGTATAGGATACAGTTTCGATTCCTGTCGGAGAACGAAAACTTTCTGTGAAAATTTCTCGGACTATTCAGGCCGGTAAATGTTATTTAATACTGTTTATTATAAAACAGAGCATTTGCTTAAATACTTGTATCTAAAAAAGAACGTTAAACACATCATAAATGTCTTTAAATAAATTGTCGGACTATGTCCAATTCAAATATATATATATATATATATATATATGTTCCCCTTGACAAAACTCCATACTTGTCCGTATTCGTTTTTGTGTTTACGGTAGATGCGGCTGTGTTGCCATGACGACTAGGTTGCATTTTTCATTCGTGTATATTTGTGTCTCGCCTCTCCTCAATGGTTAAACTGTGTAGTAGTGAGTTAACTAAAATGGTTCCGTTTGGAACTGGCAGGATATTTATATCGTGAACAGGCAAATATGATTTTATATACGGCCGGAATGGACGCGAGGCTGGACGGCTGTATATGATTGCAATTCCAGACAGTCCAGGCATGTGCAGACGTCAAGTGGCCCTAGCATGCCATACATCTCATAGTACCCCTGGGGGTAACGCAAGAGCAACTCCTGTATCCGTATCATTTGTAACGAGTGCATGTGATTTCACCATCTGATCACTCACCATGGCTATAATTTATTGCACAAAATGCAGATCAATTTTTTTTATATCTTCAACCTTGTTTATTGATGAAGAACCATTTGTGTGTGTGGGTGTATGAACATTTATTAAATAAAAAAAATAAAGATATATAATATATAAGCATTATAAATAAAGAAGGAAACATAATACTCCAATATTTCTAAAAAATATAAATACATGCGGGCAATTAAATAAACATTCAAACACATTTGTAAAAGAAACACGCAATGCTTATTATGTATATACATACGCGCACACACAAACACACACATCCACATATATATATTAAATATTGCACATTTGTGCTAGTGCTTTATATAAACACACACACACATATATATATAAATATAAAGGTGGCCTGACGATTGCATCTAGTATGAAACAGACTGTCGCCTGTAAGTGTTGACTTCTATGTTCACTTTTATATATATATATATATATATATATATATATATATATATATATATATATATATGTTTTCTCCGTACACTCTGTGGTCTAACGTTTGATGATCAACTGTCAAATGCCGACCTTTTTGAGAAATGCAAGATTGGTGCCATCGAGACCTTCATAATGAAATCACAACTCCGTTGAGCTGGACATGTGGCAAGGATGAGTGATGATCGCAATACGAAAAGTTCTTTTTTTACAGAAGAACTCCATAGTGGTCATGTTGGTAGACCTTGGCTCAGGTATAAAGATAAACTGAAGAGGAAACTTTCTTGCGTCAACATTCCATTTAAGAACTCTGAAGAGGTTGCTATGAAAAGATCGGAGTACTATCAAGAACTAACCATCAGTCGACTGCGTGAAATACGAAAGAAAAATAAGACAGTTAACAGTGTTCCTGCTGCACTTGGATACAATACATTCTCCTGTTCAGTTTGTGGTCATTTGTCCAATTCTCAAGCCAGTCTCAAAAGTCATAGGCATGCAGATAATTACTTCGTGGTCGTCGAAACCTCATACATCGAATTCGATGGGAGAGTCCATCAAAGATATACATATGTTTATGTATATATGTGTGTTTGCTTGCATTGTTTAAAACTTGATATATTTACAGGGTAAATGTGCTTTAAATCGATGGGTTTTAAATGACTTCATCTCATATATCTCTTTCTGTATCTATCTATCTGTCTCTCTCTCTTTCTCTCTCTCTCTCTCTCTATATATATATATATATATATATCCATCTTTATATATATATTAATTTAAACACACACAGGAAGTTACCAAACTCTCTCCGCAAAATACTTGTAGAAAAGTTTCATTGCCTCATCCACATGCAAAAATACTAAAAATAATAGAAAAAATAATCTGAAACCCTTAGCTTGTTTCCCGTCTTTCTCAAAGAATAAAAGGTTAACAATAAAATCATGTATCAACATGATGATTTTCTTTCGGGTTTCAGTGATAATACTAAAAAGCTCATTCGACAATATGAAAGGAATTTATTAAAATAAATAGACAAAACTTGTCTACATTATTTAACGAAACATGCATTAATAATACATTAATATATACATATATATATATATATATATATATATATAATATATACATATATATATATATATATATATATATGTGTGTGTGTGTGTGTGTGTGTGTGTAAGTATACGTGTGTCATTGTGCGTGATATATATAAAATACATATCGTAAATAGAATTAATTTCAAGCGCCGCTATGGCAAAATAAGTACAAATTCCTGTTTATGTGAAGAGTGCAAGTATCTGAGCGTGAAAAAAAGATTTGGAAGCTGAATACTGACATGTGATTGGCTGAGTTAACTTCTCAAAAGTTCATGCGCATAGATTGAAGTTTCCTTTTGAGCAAAATATCGACCAATCATATCAACGTCAGCTGTTGATGCACGAAGATCTGAGAGTGCAGTGCATCAGACATGCCTGGACGACCAATACTTTTCTTATCAAAATTAAATGCCGAGGTTTTATAGCCGAATTGACCTCGGCATCGTTAAACCTGAATTGTCACAAACAGAAAAGATTAAATATATTAAAAAGGTATGCCGATCTTGCAATGTCTGCATCTACGGTGGGAATTTGGTTCTATCGTGAAGGTCATTATCTGAGGGAGATCATTGATGGTAGTTTTGGAAGTATTTGTGCTAAGTTTCTCTCTCTCCACATATATATATATATATATATATATATATATATATATATATATATATATATATATATATATATATATATATATGTATAGGTCATAAAGCGTTTGGTAAGCCATGTGGATAATTCCAAAGAGGATGTAATCCAGAGATCTCAATGTAAGAACAGAGCAGATATTAATTAAATAATTCAGAAAAGTTGTCTCTTTATTAAGTATTTAATATATATATATATATAACATAGAAGTCAACACTTTGATAACAAAAAATAGATTCAACCATGATTTTTTAATTTTCATTCCACATACAACTAAAACAATTTTACGAGATATTACTTACCAAATATCAGCCAAAATGGCGAACACAAACTAGATTTATAACAGAAAATAACATGTATCCAATACTTATGCGTGTCACTGTATGTTAATCGAAAATTCTCATCTCTCTCCTTGAATGATGTTCATTATTATTTTTATTCCCATTGATAACGTTTCTTATATTGTCATTGCCCCTTGCATCTTAGTGACTTTATTGTTTTGCTTGGGGTGAAATGATTAAGCAAATTAAAATGAATTATTCATGCATAAATTGTAGAAGATAATCCCTATTTTTAATAATATTTATTAACTTTCACGACTCACATTTAGGCTACGTCAAAATGATTTTATATCTGCAGTTTTATAACTGGGTTCAATTGTCTTAAGTATTGATCAGTTGCCTATCCATATAGCGTTTTATAGGAGACTGTGGCTGTTATCTATGCAGTTCGTTAGCTATCTTTGCGTTTATATAATTAATTTTTTTATGAATCATTATCATTCACAGTATTGCACGCTCGTTTATTCTCATCTTATATATAGTTTCATTTTTTCTCAAGACTACAAACTTTGTAGAAATACGTGGCATATTGATTTCAGTGGCTATCTCTCTTTATATGGATATTAATGCATCTGTTTATTTTGATAAAAAGAGAATTGCAAATAGCGGCCTTGGACTTTGCATATTGTGCAGAAATAAAGGCACATTAATCTAGAAAATTAACTAATAAGAATGAATCATAAAAGCTACCAAACGACCTTGGTTAATTAGTAGACAGAACAAAGGTTAAGAGAGATAACAAAAAAAAAAGAGAAAATCTTACTAAGATCTACAAACTACATGAATTTGTGGAGAGCTATGATCGTTCCCGTGCTGAAGGAAAACGGCACATAGAAGAAGAAGAAGAAGAAGAAGAAGAAGAAGAAGAAGAAGAAGAAGAAGAAGAAGAAGACTTATGATGGTGATGATGATGATGATGATGATGATGATGATGATGATGGTGGTGATGGTGATGATGATGATGATGATGATGATGATGATGTCATCAGTGACGCGAACAAATAATATTAACAGAAGAAATCATATTTCATCCATGTCCTTTGAATAAGACGGATTGATAGAATCATAAGCAATAAACATTTATAAATATTTCGATTAATGCTGGATTGGATTAAAATCATGACTGATGAAAGAAAAGGGGTCAAAGAATATTTATGTACCTTAAAAACGAAGATTTAAAATATATTAGATAATACAATATTGCATATACATGATAAATTATTATTGTAATAATTTCCATAATAAAGTAACTCAATGCATAAAAATATGATAATTAGAGAATATCAAAAATGACATTCTACAATATTTGTCCTTCTTTCACACATTCATTTTCTTAAATTTTCTTCTATTTGATTTATCATTAATTGCAGCAAATGTTATTAATTCAAATGACTTAATTAACTCAAGGACACATATCCCAGTGGATAAAGACTTTGGTTAGATCCAGTGACTAGACCCAAAGAGTTGTGAGTTCAAAACCAGGCCACATCAGTGGTGAACCAAAATTTGGAGAGTTGAGTTCAAGGGAAATAACTGAGACATCCGGAAGTGACGTGGCACGTGAAGCTAGAACCATGTACTCCCGTGGACGGAATAATGGGTTCAATTCGAAACTCTAATGTTACTGTCAGTATCCTCTGACTGTATACATTTTTTGATGGGGTGGGGTTGATAGGGGTAATTATTATCTTTTTCTGATATCCGTAAAGTGTAGATGTTTAATTTTGAAACACAATTTTAAAATTTTTGAGTATATGAAACTATCAGGAACTTAATATTTCTAGCCAGAAATCTAATCTATGAAATTGCGGTACTTACTAAGTGTCCTTATTTGTCAACAAAATATAGAGAAATTATTTGAAAGTTCATTTCACTTCAAGAATTGTCGTATTTGATGGCATGCATAACCTAATGTTTCTTACAACTGTCTATTTATTCAGTTAGTAATAATGGACCAAAAAGTAACTAGTTTTGAAATCGGTAAAACAGGTAACATGTATGAATATCTAATTACGTACGAACCATTCAATATTATTTTCTGAATAGTCCTTGATGATATAGTAGTCTTAAAGGCCCATTGATTTTATATATTATCGAAAACAGTAGCTAACTAGTTCAGACGCTTATTACCATCGATTACCTTTACACCAATATTATTTTTGAACTGTTCTAATCTAAACATAATTGAACATAATATGAGGTTTATATTCTGAATGCTCTGCTCTAGAGCGAAGATTAACAAGCTTCTCTCAAAAACCATTTGCTAGAATAGTATAATTCTTCTCACCTTCTCCATTAGGAAATATGAAAATAATCTCTGATATCGGACAACACTTCTGAGTGAGGATGCGGTGTGCGTCTTGTGAATTATAATTAAACGCAGACGTAACCTATATTATATGTTATAAACGTAATTACTGACGTCACGTTCTGAAACATATTCTTAAATATCACAAGGAAATGTCAATAACGTAATTGATTAAATTAAGATCTGAAAATAAATGTCAACTGATTAATAGCTGAAAATAATTTTAGCATTTTCCCGCAAATATCTCGTTATTTTTTCTGATTAAACAAAAATAAATTGTTCTTCTCTGCACTATCATTTGAATTGTCGATGTCTATCCCCATAATATTATCTTACTTTCTTCCTTTCTCTGTCATGGCTAATTACGACCTACAACTGTGTAATGAAAAAACGTATTAATTTGACCCAAGTGTCATATTACTGTTACTTAATTATTCGATAGCACATAAGCGACTTAAATATAAGGGGAAAAAGGAAATACGCTTTGAATGGTGTGGATAATTGATTTGCTGCCCTGTAAGATGACACATTGTGTGGCTTGATTTTAATACGATTCAGTCGCTCGAAAGAAACATCTGGAAGACACAGGTAATTATCTGATAAGAACAGGACGTTGCCGGGCGCTATAAGCAATCAATTTATCGTGGAACATGTCATTACATCAATTGTTCCATCATTGCTTTTACAACTCTTGCGCTTAAGCTTAGCTTGCATCAGACCATGATACGCTAAATCCTTCAATCGAGCGGGAAAAATCAATGTATATCTAGGACCAGCCTCCATGTTTTGAACCACCTGTGGTTAGTTAGTTTCTACCGGAATGCTTCATAAAAAAAGTGACCTAAATTGGATAGAAATCCGAACTAGCAGATCTTTCTATATAATTTGCTACAATATTACAATTTTTATATGTACGAAAATATTGTTCATATGTGAAATATACAGGTGAATTTGGTCCTATGATAGTGATAATCTGAATGATTTTTACAATAAAATATTTGTTCGTGTCATATATCGTATAATATATTATTCTTCAGCTTGTGGATTCTCCGTCTAATTTAATTGATATCTTGATGTGTTTGGAAAGAGATTTTACAAAAAAACTGTAGATACAAATGCAAGTGATATTGATTTAAAAATTATTTATTACAAATGTAATCACCTCATTTTGATTGACTGAGGAATATTCAAAGTATGGTATTTTTCCCGAAACGTTGGATTTTAATTTCTTTTTTTCTATGTGCTTTACAAGACTTAAAGTCGTCTAGTGATCAAAACAAACGAAAGTCTGCAGTTCTATCTCTGACGCTTCTGCAGGACATGAAAAAACCTCCTCGCCTATCATTCTTGATTGCTATTTTGTTTCTCTTGCTGAATGTCCCCTGGAATTGTCATGCTTGATCATAACCTTTTCTGAATTGTGTAACGCAGCTGGATACATGAGATGTAGTGTCTCGTTTACCTAACTGAGTTGCATGTAATAAAATCCTGCAGTCGTGGTCCTTCCATGTTTCAGAAAAACATAATGGACGACGCATGTCCTATATAACCAGACACAAGGCAAATAATTATGTCGATATCCTCCAGGGTTTGGTGCTGGTATTTTGTTCTCATTTTAAGGTAACGAGTTTTCTTATCTTTCGTTTTCCGATTAGATGCAAAACACATTTGTCATCAGCTATGTCTCTGTGGCGCAGAAAAGACACATTGACATCCATGAATTTAATGGCTGCTGCACATAGTGGAATGTTGTGTTCGATTTCCAGTTGATAGATAAGGACGTATCAACATCTCTTTGTAACTTTTTTCTTTTTAAATCGCTTGATATATCTGTGGATATTTGAACGTGAAGCATTCAAGTTTACTGCAAAATCCTTCACTGTAATCCAATGATATTATCTCATTCAAAAGTTATTAGAGTAGCTCGGTCCCAGAGTGAGGCTTGACGGCGATGGGAAAATCGCCATCTTCAAGCCTCGTAATCATCAGCTGATCGGTGGAATCCTTCATTCCACTCGGGTCTATTACACATTTCGTTTTACATTTCTCTTTAGTAATACACATTTCAAAAATTCGGACGCTAAGGAATGGTGAATATGTTGCTTTTTAAATATATAACCATTCGTAGGGTTAAACTCTGAAATACCCTGTAAAAGAAACTTTCTTGGATACAAGGGAAGATAAATAAAATACTAGACTAAGTTTACAACAATTCGCATTGGTTCGACTTTCTTTGGTAGAATCGGAATTAATGGCAATGAAAGATGTTTATTTTCCAAGCAGTTTTATATTAATCCATATACCGGCATTACGTACATTCCAATATGTAATAAAATGTTTGAAATATCAAAGAAACTGTGCATTAATATCTACTAATACTATCAACATAAACCTTATTGTATTTAATTAAGATATAAAAATTTTAAATTGTAAGAATATTTTTTCAGATAAACACGATTTACTGGTATGATTAATATTAATTAACCCGTAGCTGGGGAGAAGATATGGATTCATGCATTTTCCTCAGTAATTTGCGCGTTAAATAACATATCTAAGTGAAATTAATAAGGTAATGAGCATTCAAGCATCTCATCACGGAATAAAGATCGCCAATTCGTCTACAGAATTTTTTGGGGTCTGTTTTTTAATGACATTCATTGGCAATCTTTACTCTGCGACGAGATATTTGGATGCTCATTAGCTTACTAATTCCAGTTGGGTTTGTTATATTACGCGCCAATAATCTACGGAAAGATATAAATTCACATATCTCCCCTATCATAATTATCTCAATAAAAAATATACTTACAATCCAAAAATATTTCCCAGTTGTAAATAAGCAACAAAATTCGATAAGCCGTCCAAAAAACAAATCAATCAATTATATCTTTACCCTGAAATTTAATATCATTTAAATATTTAATAAATGGAAGTGTTCTATGATGAACTATTCAAAGGTAAACAAATATTGAAATTATCGAAAGTAAACATACTGATATTAGTATGGGGTGTACCACCTAGCCACAATTTAAGTACTATTTCGTGTTAGCGTTAGTGTAGCCACTGATACGCTAGCACCGAATGAGGATAGAGAAAGACGAAATACGGGACCGTACCCGACAAGACATTTAATAATGCAAACAAATTATATACACATATTAAAAAGGTTTACATGTCCCAAACACAAGATTGTTCATATAGTCCAAAGGACCGAGGGTGTTTAACGAGAACAGAGAAATGCCATACCAACTTTAGGGCCGTTGACTGTCCATAGATGAGTTAACAGGACTTACTTCTTTCTCCACGCTAGGCTGGGTACCAGCAGACCAATTTCCACGTGTGTGGACTCCGGTGGTCGCAAGTAAAAAAGGGCAGAGCTTCCTAAAAACGGAAATGACGAAAGGGAAGAAGGGACAGGAGAGTTCTCGTCTCTAAGGGGATGAATTTCCGTTAGCCCGACCTAAGGGAAACAACTGTAGCCTCCCTACACTGATTTGAAGATTAATTTCGGTGCGCTGTAAATCACTAACTTATCACTAAGTGGATATATTTATTTATCTTACTTATCCATATGTTTGCCAGTATATCATTTCCATTTTCTTTATCTATATCCATGCCAACTGAAGAAAAAAAAAACTTCTTTTAAAAAGTCTAAGAAACGTAATACAACTAGTACTTGCTTGTAAAATCTAGTTGCAGAGGTCCTTTATCTTGCCATGTTCTAGGAAATTCTTATGGATAAAAAAAAACAACTGTCCAAACTGAGACGCTGTCAAGTACGAGAAGATATAAACAATTTTTTTACTATTTTGTGTTTATATATTTACTTTTTTCATTTTATAATTATTAATTTATTCTTGTTTAGAACGATAAATTGTTACTTTTACTCTTCTTGATTTTAACGCGAGTGATATATTTAAAAAAAAAAACAGGAAACGCTACGTGAGATACAAATCATAGTGAAAGTATGATAGAATTGGACACGTAAACCTCTATTGTCATAATGTATTCGAAAACCGTAATTTCGATTATGGAGGCCTTATTTCAGAGAAATCTCTACAGCTCTTGTATAAGCAAAATAAAAGAAGACGCCTGTTATAATTTCGTATATTTTAAGAAGCATTATGCTTGAAGCCATAACGTAATTTAAACTTTGAAATAATGAAGCATTGTATTTATTTACACCCTTTTCTCTCTCTCTCTCTTTGCGTGTCTATCTCACACGGATACACACAATGATAAAAGCATTTCAAACGGACGGGATTGTGCGTGGTTCAAAACGAGATTTGAAACGAGAGAATACAATAACTCCTCTCGTCTGTTTGTTTTACCTGCGGTAGTAAAGTTCAATAATCCATATGAAGTAAATGAAAACGTTTCGTGAGGCCGCTCATTGTAATTCACAAAAGCTCGAGGCACATTTAGACATCAGCACATTTGTTGCAGCTTAAAGCAAGGTAATTCTTCTTCATAAATATTTAATAGCGAATAAAAGTACATTTAACTCACTATTTTACAAATATAGGACAAATATTTATTTAAATATATGAAAATGAAATAATCAACATTAGCTCAATGAGAATCCACGATGGTCTGCCTACTCTGTAGATTTCCAGGCCATTGGTATGAAACGGGCATATATGATGACGAACACACGCATACATCTACACACATGTATATTTAAATACGTGTTTATGTGCATGAGATAACCAAGATAAAACTATGATTAATCTCTCAGCCCCTTGTATTATATCAGGACCGTTCTATCGCAAATTTCCATTTTACTATTTTCGGTTATTTTCTTCAATAGAATCATTTCTTTTTTCATTCATTCATTGATCTTTTCCTTATTTATTTCCAGTTATAGATATTTTTCTCCTTCACTTGTTATTTTCTTTCTTTCTTTCTTTCTTTCTTTCTTTCTTTCTTTCTTTCTTTCTTTCTATCTATCTATCTATCTATCTATCTATCTATCTATCTATCCCAGTCTTTTCATTATCTCTTTACTATTTTGTCAATCTGTCTATCTATCTATCTATCTATCTATCTATCCCAGTCTTTTCATTATCTCTTTACTATTTTGTCAATCTATCTATCTATCTATCTATCTATCTATCTATCTATCTATCTATCTATCTATCTATCTATCTATCTATCCCAGTCTCTTAATTATCTGTTTATCTATCTATCTATCTATCTATCTATCTATCTATCTATCTATCTATCTATCTATCTATCTATCTATCTATCTATCTATATATCCCAGTCTCTTCATTATCTATTTACTAATTTGTCAATCTATCTATCTATCTATCTATCTATCTATCTATCTATCTATCTATCTATCTATCTATCCCAGTCTCTTCATTATCTATTTACTAATTTGTCTATCTATCTATCTATCTATCTATCTATCTATCTATCTATCTATCTATCTATCTATCTATCTATCTATCTATCTATCCCAGTCTCTTCATTATCTCTTTACTATTTTATCTATCTATCTATCTATCTATCTATCTATCTATCTATCTATCTATCTATCTATCTTCCCATTTTCCACTTCCCCATTTTTATTCCATTCGTTTATTTCATTTGCTTTTCTCGATCAGGTCTACTTTTCATTTTCTATTTGCTTATGTTTTTATTTATCTCTTATTAATTGTTTTATATTTTCCAATTCTTCATTCCACTGAAAATATTTTACATTTCAGTCTTTGATCCAACAATATCTCATGCAGGATTTTCTAATTTCCTTTAATTTTTTTTTAGATAAATATTTTTCTTTTTTTTTTCTTTTTCTTCGGCATAAAACTATTCGACCCTCCTTGTTTCATTTCTTTCCCTTCGTCTTACCTGGATCCTCCTAATTTCTTTTCTAATCTAAATGCTTTCATGGAACTTACTTCCGCATTATTTTTAATCGAGTATTGCTTGTTGTTCTTCGCTTCTTTCTCTTATTTGAAATATTTGCTCATCGCATTATCTTCCGTATTTAAAATAAATTCTTTGTTTCTTCTCCGTTCTCTTCATTCTCGAATTTAGATTATTTAATTCATTTTCTATTTGATATTTCCCATTCTCTCTTTTATATTTTCGCCTATTTTTCTTTCTCTGATCAAGAATCCTACTTGTTACATTGCGTTCTTTTATTTGTTTAATCTATATTCATTTTACCTTCATTTTAAAATCTTTATTCTCTAATCGAAATCATTTGTCCTGTTTTTATTATTATTAAACTTGTTTTCCTAATTTCTCTCTATTCTTTCTCTAACGTAAATTATATTTTCATTTTTTCTTTCTTCACTGTGTAAATTTCTTTATTTTATCCCTTTCTCTTGCTTTAGTTTTGCCCTTAGTTAAGTTTTTTTTTATTTCATTTCTTTTCTCTTCTTTTCACTACTAAAACTTTTTTTATTCTTTTAGTTACCATTTACGCTACTTCAGGTTCTTCTAAGATATCCCCTTTCCTTCTCTCTGAAATTCTTCAGTCATCTAAGGAACATCAAAGAACCCCCGACTGAATAAATGTTATTCAGTCGTTCAAGAAATCAGTAGAAAGAAAACACAATGGAAGCAGGTGGAAGCAGCTGATATAAACTTGGTCAACAATACAAACACAATGACTATAAACAAAAAAGCAATTACCTTTTAATATCTGAAAGTAATGGCATCTTTACAGTATATATTCACATATTTAGATGCACACTCGCATGTATAGTTGTGTCATTGATACATGGGGTGGTGAGTATGTGCTTAATTTATTTGCTTGTACACTTTTCATCTAACTCTTTTCAATATGATATAATGGTTTCCTTTATCATATCTGATTTTTGTTCCCATCATGCACAGCGGCTACTCCGCCTTTAGAAATATGCCGCACTCAATTTTAAATATTAATACGCGCGCATTATTATTTCACTGCATCGTCCAATGTTGTCATCATCAATTCTCTTGTCCTGTGTCTTTTATCTTTCAGTTTTTTTATCATCCAGTCGAATTACTTCCATCTTCGTTCTCCAACTATCTTCATTGAAAATATTAAGAGTCACTTGCACAGTGATTGATTTTACTTTTTTTTTTCTTTTAACTGGAGCTAAATTCCTTGTCTTCAAAGTTAGTTTTTAAGTTTCAGTTTTTATTTTCTAATCTATACTTTCGATGAAAGTTATTGTAGGAACGATTATAGAGTAACTTGGAACATTCCATGAAATTTCACTTTTTAATAATGTTACATTCATACAGAGACGACAATAAAACATGTTTTTGACACAATAAACTCAGTATATAGAAGCAACAACAAAGTCATTGCTCCCCATCGGACTTGATTGTATACTAATGTATGCTTAGTACCTATTAGTATGTGACTTCTGAAAATATTGATCTTAAAATAATAAAATGTGTGTGAATACAAAATAGAGATGATATTTAATAAAAGCAGATTTCATGTTTGATTCGGCATTCTAATATTATAATAAAATATGCATTTGAACTAATATCCTTATCTCTGTTTTTATATTAAAAAAAGCTTTTTGTCACTTGAGCTCGCTAGTCTTTCTCAGGTGTCTGACCATCTAAGTAATCTTCTGGTGATTTTGATCTGATTGATTTTTGGAAAATATAGCGGTAGATTGTTTTAATTCTGCTGTTCCTGTATAGGTATAGCATACCTTGTTTAATTCTTTAGTTATTGCTCGTTCTAATTCCATTTTAAATGCTTAATTATCGCTACTAAGAATATATCCATACACCAAGCACAGGGTTTGTAGTCACTCTAGTATAATCAACTTCCCTATCTGAACTCTGTAAACTTCTATATGCAGTTGGTGTAATCGTTAACGGCTGGGAAATAAGACATCGAGCCGAGTTCAAAATCCAGTCGAACTCGTTATATTTACTTACCTTACGAAAGGTTTGAAGCCACCTCTTCTCCCCCAACTATGGGTTAATTAATAAGACTTGTACCAGTAAAATGAGTCTTTTCTCCAAAAATTCTTAAAATCTAAGAATATTTTCTGGCTTTAAAATAACGTGCAAATAACATAAAAACAAATTTAAAAAAATGAAAATTCCGAAGAAATGTAGGTAACTGACTCCCTTACACAAATGTGCAGGGTTGCATGAGAAATGCCGGAAGGAACAATATATCACGTAAACGAACATGTCCTGAAAACACAGCGGCAGAGGGAATACACTCTCCATTATTTGAAGTTTGGGATTTATTTTTAATTTTCTTTCTACTATCAAGCAATCAACCCGATATACTCTCTCTATATTTTTGAAATGAGGTATTATGTAGACTATTTACATTATTCGATGTTCTGAATAATGTAAATAGTGTACGTAATACCTCATCTCAGAAATATAGACAGATACTGAAGGATCGGTACGGACCCGATACACCGAAAATGTATGACGACAATAGTCCGAATAATGTAAATAGTAAACTCGATATACTACGTAACAATAAATATAAGCTTTACAATTGCAGATCTACACTATAAAATTGGCCCAGGCATCACCGATACGAACTATCAACGTCAAGTACATACATTAACTAAGAATAAAATAGATGAAACTTTAAAGTGTAACGTTTAAAATATAAAACAACAGTCTTTGTGATAGCCATCTATCACAAATGAATGTAATAATAATAATAATAATAATAATAATAATAATAATAATAATAATAATAATAATAATAATAATGAAGGGATCCCTGGAAGTCCATGCCTCAAAGAGACACACAAAATTGTTCTGACAAGTACAGCCCACACTTTACGATGGGATTTATCTATGTAATTATTATTATTTTTTTTTTTGCAGTGGAAAGTGTCATCATGCCATTTCTAACCTTAGGTCCATGGCCGCACCCGGAAAGAAATGTGTAAATGCCTGATATCAAAGAAAATAATAATAATAATAATTGGTATAAGCACTACCCAGACCCGGGTACGGATATAGGACCTATTAAATTTATGGGGCTTGACAATACACACAGAACAATCAAAGCTAACCGCCTAGAAATTGTTATTAGAAAGTGCCTCCATATTGACATGGCGGTCCCCACAGACTGCAATGTATTTTTAAAGATCTTCAAAAAGCTACCAAAATACAAAGACATTGAAATCGAAATCGCACAAATGTGGCACAGGGAAACATCAAGGATCCCTTTTGTAGTTGGAGCCCACGGATTGGTTGGAAAGGATTCCAGTAGACTCATTGAAGGTATTCCTGGAAGCCCATGCCGTAAAGAAATACAAAAAATTATTCTTATGAGTACAGACCACATCTTGCGAAGGGTGTTATCTATGTAAAATATGCGTGTGTGTTGTTTGTGTTTTAATTGGTCGTTGGAAAATGTAATGATGCCATTTCTGACTTTAGGCCTCCGGGCGAAACCCGGAAAGAAAGGACACTGTTTTCAAGCACTGACTCTGTTTTTCCACGACACTGTAAACACGTATGAGACGACAGATGAAAGTAAATCTAAAAGTTTAGATGAGATCAGTAACTGAAATTTACAAAAAACTAATAATTTAAATATAACAATATATTATTATTACTAATATTAATATTGCTATTGTCACTACTATTGTCATTGGTAGCTATTAAGATTTCTTCTTATTCAGAGTGCATTCTCCTCGCTATGCTTTCCAGTAGGAATTCCTGTATTTTTTGTATCTACTATAAACACTGAGCATATCTAATATTAAACAAAACTAATATTAAAACTGAGACTAGCACCTTTTGAAAATAGACAAAATTGAAATCTATAGCGCACATAATGAGGAAGAGCGGATTACAAAAGGTGACACTCATTAGGGATAATGAAGGAAAAGAGGGGTAAATTGAAAACATGGATAAAACTACTTAACGACGTTTGTGTAAATCGTTGGCAGAAGTGGAATTAAGAGAGACTGCAAAAGGACCAAATTTGTTAAGAGCAACAAAGGAGAGGACATTTTGTGCAAAACCCAAACCCTGAAAAGAATCGTCATACAGAAATAAGTGAGAAAGTGAACGAAACAGAAACGGCGTGAATGTGAACTTTGTTCACTGATGACATTGTCTGAGTTGATATCTCACGGCCAATATGAACTGCAAGTTCTCTTGCCTATTTTTTAATTCTCCATTGGGTTTTTCCTTCTAATTAGGTCTCGCATTTTGTTATTATATTTTTATTCGTGTTTTCCTTATTATTCTAAGTTTGTCTTTCGCCCTGACATACGGGTCAACGAAAAAATGAAGATCTGTCTATATAATTATCTTTTAGCCACTTTAAATCTATCCATTTCATCATTGATTGGTATTTACTTAACTTATTATTATTATTATCATTATTATTATTATTATTATTATTTTGATTTTAGTGTATACTCATTTTTCCGAGTCCCAAGCAGAAACCTACGGTCAGAAAAGGCATTATTAAATTTTCCGCTGAGCATTCTTTGAAAAAACCCCGAAAAAAAACAAATATAATATCACAAGTACGTTACATACATGGTGTTTACTCATTCCCCCACGAGAATGAGATGTGACACAAGGTCTTTTTAAAGTGGGAACCCGATCGCGTGCACCCGGGCAGGCACAAAAATTGGCCACAGCTCCCGCAACCTTCAGTTGCCCTGGCCTCGGTGCGAGCACCGACCCCTCCCTCTAAGTGAGTGAGTACAATTTTTTGTATTTCTTTAAGGGTTGGACTACCAAGAATCTCTTCAAATAGTCTATCGGAACCTTTTCCTATCAATCCGAGGGTTCCAACTTACAACAGGGATTGTTGATGACCTCACGTGCCGTATTTTTGAGATTTCGATATGTAATTTGATAGTCTTTTGAAGATGTTCAAAGATACATTATAATATGCAGTGACCGCCAACACAATAAGAAGCCTCTGTTTATTTTAACGTCCCATAAATTCGATAATGGTCCTATATCTGTAATCGGGTCTGGCTGGTGTTCATGCAAAATTCTATCAGTTTCTTTTCTGTAAAATTTTCATATATTCAAATGTAGATATTGTCGCACTTTATAATGACAGCTTTTACATTCAGTGCTTGCAAATAGTGTGCAGCCTGATACAAGATTTTTCTGGATATTTATCATACAATCTGCATTTTTGGCTAACACAATTTTTTAATATGTGGGCTTGGTAATTTCTAGTTAGTAAGTATTGGTCCATTTATTATTATTATTTTAATTTTATTTCCTTTGATTTTTGGTGCGTACAAATTTCTTTCCGGGTCCCGCCCAGTGACATAAATTCAGAAATGGCATCATTATATTTTCCAACGACCAATTAAAAAAAAAACACAAACACACGCATATTTTACATAGATAAAACCCTTCGTAAGATGGGGGCTGTACTCATAAGAACATTTTATTTTATTTCTTTACGGCAAGGGCTTCCAGGAATACCTTCAATCAGTCTACTGAAATCTTTTCCAACCAATCCGTGGGATCCAACTACAACAGGGATCGTTGATGTTTCGGTGTGTCACATTTTTGAGATTTCGATTTCAAGGTCTTTGTATTTTGATGGCATTTTAAGATACATTGAAGTCTGCAGGGACCGCCATATTTATAAGGAAGCAATTTCTTTTTGTTTGTGGTCTCTAATAACAATGTCTGGGTGGTTAACTTTGATTGTTTTGTGTGTATTGTAAGCCCCATAAAATTGTAACAGGTCTTATCTCCGTAACCGGGTCTGGGTGGTGCTCATACCAATTATTATTATTATTATTATTATTATTATTATTATTATTATTATTATTATTATTATTATTATTACCTTCATTTGTGATAGATGGCCATCACAAAGACTCAAATGTGATTCAAATACTTTTTAGAATCAGCATGAAATCTTTATCCAAATTATCAATGCATAAGTTGCATTATCCATGTTTTTTTTTTCCTTACGGGTTTAATATTAATTGATAACTTTTAATATATATTCATTAAAAACTTATTAAATAAACTGGAAAGATATTAGCATAAAAGTCATATTTCTTTAGTAATGGTTCTGACCAATTCTTTCTAATCAAAATTCTCTAATTCTAGAGCCTATGAGCTCCAATAAATAATCTTTATACTAAAACGACTGGAAAAAAGAGTCAGTATACAACTGCCATAAATCCTCCACGAATGAAATGACATGAGAAGTCTCATATGTTTCTAATATTATAGTAGACGAAAGACTCATTCAGCCAATTACTGCCAAATGCACAATTTGAATCCGTTTCAACGCGAATTCGTCTATAATACGTTCAGGCGAGAAATACGTAATTTCAGAAATGTGTAAACAATTCTGGAACAGAATTCAATCAACTAAAAATCTGAGACACTTAATAAATTTATCGTATTGTTTTATATTCATGAAATTAATTTTCAACAAAAAATGGTTGTGTTACTGAAGAAAAAAATAAAGAATATGGACACTTTTGCTAAATCAATAACTTTGACTTCGAGACAATATTAATATTATGATAATGAAGAGCTTGACAAGAAAAAAAGACAAGTAAAAAGTGAGGAATAACAATAAAAAGGATAAGAGGAGATAATGAGAAGACAGAGAAGGAGAAGAGAATTCATGAAAATATTTCAACTTGAATCTGGGAAGTTTTGTCTGCTACACAGGGGAAAGCAAAATGAAAATAATATGTTTAAGAGAACTGAATCTATCAAATCGAACAAATGATAAGCAAACCAATATTCCCCAAAATGTCACCAGGTTGGCTTTCCCTGAAAAACAAACCATTTGAAGAAAATTATCTTTATAATTAGGCAAAGAACATTAATGCATTTCTTTCGACCGCACCGAATAAGTAAAATATTTTACAAACAATGTAATTTCTTTGGAAAAATAGTCGAGTAGTCCGCCGTTACCTTCTACAATGTAAAAGGTAACGGTAAACGACTCGACTATTTTTTTTCCAAAGCTCAATTGTAATTCACAGATATTAACGAAAATAAATATGTTGAGAACCATGATCGGCTAAGTCTTTGACTGTCATTGTATCAAAGAATATCTATTTATGAATAAACTGAGTGAAGGTTTTCTGGCAAACAAGTAGTTCTCCATATATTCTTTATATTTCGTGTCTGGAGTTCAGCATTCGTAACACTTCAAAACCTGAATATTGATATTTTCACATCTTGGACAAGGCCCAGGAGCCACTCAAAGTAGAAGTTTGTTGAATATTGTCGTTGCATGAGAGTACGGGGAAGAGGTAAGAATTGCAGTGTATGGTATTATGGAGGAGAGGTAATGATTAACCCTTGACTTGGAGAGGTTACAATAATAGAGATCAGGAAAATATTCACACGAGCAACAGTTCCACAAATGAGATGTTCTTGCGAATAATCTTTCTGAGATAACTTTCGTCTTACCAAGAGAACCCGAAGATAATGAAGATGGTTCACCGATTGTACATGGCGTGGCGGGTTTTAGTTGCGAATGGCCAGAGAGCGGGAACTAAGAAATGCTACTGGTCAGAACATCTGCTTTGGAAATAGCAATAGATTGATGAGACTTTTGCGACGCTTCGTCTATGGGAAATAGGTTCTAGGGTGGACATTTATTAATCACCCACAGATCACACATATTCTTCTGAAGTAAACAGGAACGAACGTCCGGACTAAGCAGCTCGTGGCCAAATATGGTAGCAATAAACCATTTTCGGTTTGATGTGGTTCAGATAGAGAAAATTAGGTGGAATACGATAGCTAGTTACTAGAAATATGCTATTTTCCTATTATGTTTAGCGATGTTTCTTATATATGAGATCCACTTGAAGACTGAAGTAAGGTTGAATTAGAATACTTTTTGAAGTCAAAGAAACTTTTGGGGACAATTATCATCCATAAGTATAGTTAAATAGTCAGGAGTTTCTCGGTTATGGTGGAATGTTACTAGTTTGGTTTTTGGAAGTATTGAATGTAACAATCCAATACTTTCAATGGTTTTACTTCATGTTCAAGTAGAGGGAGAGGCGACACTGTCCCTGTCTCTATCTCTGTCTATCTCTGACGCACTCTATCTATCTATCTATCTATCTATCTATCTATCTATCTATCTATCTATCAGATAAGCTCTTAGAGTATGCTTTCTGCATCACTACACTGAACATTAATTAGAATGTGTTGAAATGTGCATTTATCAAGCAGAAAGCACTTAGCTGTACGACTTTCAGCTTTGAAGTTAGGTTTTAATTATTTATTGGCAGATGTTTTATATCCTTAACTTGTAATGGTTGCTATATTGGTTGGTCCTAAACCAAAGAGGAGTCTACGCAGGATATGCACCAACGTATATATATATATATATATATATATATATATATATATATATATATATATATATATATATATATATATTTATGTATATACATGTATATATTCATATATACAGATACACGCACACACACACACACATATATATATATAT
>OZ038477.1:8369454-8434454 GCA_964036315.1 Acanthosepion esculentum
TCAATGCCTGGTGGTCAGCGAAATGACAGTTGAATATACACATTACAAATTGGTGATATCAACAGAAAACAAATATTAAAATTGATCTCTCTGGAAAGTGTCTTAACATAGGAAGAAAAGTGCGACACTGAAATCTGAACCCGGATAGAGATAGCAAAATTTTCTTTCCAAAATCTAAGCACAATATTAAGAAACAGGAACATCTTTTGTCAGAAACAAAAAAAGGAGTACGGAAATAGGTGGAATCAGTCCTCCCCTATGGAATTGAATATTGGACAGTCTTATCACAGATGAAGAAGAAACTTAAAACAGCAGAAATGGAGTTCTACAGAAAAATACTGAGGATACTATGGACAGGACATGTGAATAACGACGAAGATTTATAAAAAGAAATGGAAGCAAAATGACATAATTAACATAAAAAAGCAGTCAATTTCAATTTCTGTAAAGAATCAAGAAGGCTTCGAAATAAGATTCTCACAGGTCAAGCCCAAGTGGGAGAGAGGAAAAGAAATCATAACCTACTTAACGAGCTTGGGTAAATTGATTGCAGGATAGATAACAAAGAGACACAATTTATTAAGCGCTACAAAGGAAAGGAAATTATGAAGAACCATCATCGCCACCGTCTTGAATGGACAAGACACATAAAAGATGTGTTGATCTATTCATGTACCAGTAGATCGTTATGGAGACCACATTTCACACCCTACCAGCCACAAAACGAAACTTCTATAGATGATGTCGTAGTTTTCAAGTTGAAATTGTTTTCTCATCTCTAAGATAATTATTGTTTTTCCAGTTTTCTGTTGACATGCCAAACGTATATTTCAAAAACTGTATCAATTTTGTTGTAGAACTTTGACATTCCTCGATAAATGATTGCTGCATATAGTGGAAAGTTGTGTTCTGGTCTCACGCGATAGCTAACGAGGATTTCGATTTTTGCTTTGTAAGTTTTTCCAATTCCTTGAGATATTTGTGGATTCTATTTGGCGCCAAATTGTTACTGCTGATCCAAGTCAGTTGTTTCTTTCAAAATTTCTGCTATCCGAATGACTCATTTGCCAGTGATAGGATATGATACTCACCAAACTTTTAAACAACGGCTGATATGTACCGTCCACTGTACCATTATACACTTGACATTTTTCTTTAAATTTCTATTTATCAGTACTAATCTTTCAAAAATTCAGACCCTAGGAAATGTCGAATATGTTGCTTTTTTAAATATATAATACTTCATGGTATGAAAATCTGAAATTACTTTTAAATAAATTCGCTAATATCGGGGATAACTCAATGTTCTTAAGGACTGGAATGATATCTGGACCGGTGCAAGCAAGTTTTTATAAGTGCTGAGACTTTCCAGGCTGTAATAAAAAATATTACTGTGACTGCTCTGTGTGACGATGTAAGTCGGGAATGGGATAGCCTTTTTCATATAACGTGGAAGAGTTAGTGGCAAAGATCGTGGCGAAGAGCTTTGCCTTATCTGACAAGGATGAGATGACTTCAGGACCATTTATGATGATATGAACTCCGGAGAGACATGGTCTCTCATGACCTGAAGAGATACGACACACAGAAGAAAAATGATGATGTTCGAACTACAATAAAGAGGAACATAAATAAGATGGTTTGAATAACAGTGGGAAAATTATTATGAATAATAATAATAATAATAATAATAATAATAATAATAATAATAATAATAATAATGATAATAATATAGCTAGTAATAATAATAAGAAGAAGAATAAGAAATTAACATTAATATTACTACTACTAATAATAAAGAAAATAAGCTGGCAATAATAATAATTTTTATGGGCTCTTACCCATAATAATAATGGACTCTTCCGGATATCATAAATACTGCGCCTCAAGAGGGAGCAGAGTGGATTATTGTAAGAACATTGGAATAGTGATTTCAATTGCTGAGACCTAATTTCCAATCTAGTACGGCTCTTAAATTCGTCTCGAAGAGGTAAGTCCACCAGAACAATCAACATTAAAATATTTATTATTTAAGACACAGGGAAACTGCTCTATGGCGGTTGAAACATATACTCAAGGCCCAATAGCATTAGAGATTCTTCGAATTTTTTCAGGAATCTCTAGATACATATGAGAAGTGGCAGACTAGATGTGGCACCAATATTTATTGCACGGATGAATGGCAGATTTATAAAGTTATAAAGTAAATTCTGTCGAGAAAAATTGTCTAGATCGGCAGAGTGAATCAAACCTCCTATCAGTAGACCTAGCAATTGATTCCATATCATCGTCCCATTTCATATCAGTGGCAAGCATTAACCCGGGAAGTTGCAATGGGTCATATAATGTGATCAATAGTTATACACACTGGAGCCGATCTCTGATTTTTTTTTCCGTTGCGAAAAATATGCCTTCGTCAAAAGAAAATAAAAATTATTTTCTTTATCGCTTCCTATCTTGCATTGAAGATGAATATTGTTTGATATCAAATGTCGCCAAGTTTCATGTAATCTGCTATCAATTGTCGTATATATCGCATACCTGTAATTATTGCTTTTGGTTTTTTTTTCTTCAAATGTAATGGTATTAGTAACCCTGGCAGGAGACGAAAGAAAAATCATGTTTTTTTTCACATTAACAGCAGCAATTATTCTGTGAAATATTCGAGTGTTTGATGTAAATAACGTTTTTGCTCCTCATTAAAATCCATCAGCTACTTGGACTTTAACATCTTGTGTTATGCGTAGAGATTTTTAACATTTCCCACTTAATTTACGGGTGATACTATTCATTTATATATATTAGACATACATTTATTTTTACCATTTTAAATATCACTTTTGGTGGATACCCATATTTGAGTAGACGCCTCATTTATTTATTAAATAGTAATTTTGTTTAATCTACTGGCCTGAATATTCGAGCAATCTTCATTTTCTGTCTATATTTCTGAGATGAGGTATTATGTACACTACATTATTCGGACTATTGTCCTCATCTTTGTCGCTATATTTATTACAACGTTTCGGCCGTTTTACGCTCCGGTCTGCTTCGGGTGGTTGGAATGTCGCACTGAATGCTTTATTTCGCTCACTGGGGTAGACTGTTCTATGTGCACGTACCCTGTTTAATGGATTTCAGTTATCAGTTATCTCCTGCTAATTTCCCTCTCCAAGTTCTCCACCGCCTTAACCAGGTATTGAACTCACACTCTTTGGGTCATGTCACTGGATCTAACCAAAGCCTTTAGACGGAAATTAACAGGAAATAACTGAAAACTGACATCCATTAGACATGGCACGTGGAAATAGAACATTAGTTTTATATGTCCCAAAGTTTCATACAGAGATGTCGTCAAGAACACATGGCCCAGTAGATAAAGACTTTGGTTAGATTTAGTGACTGGAACCAAAAAGTTGAGACTTCAGATCCACGTCACTGAGACATCCGGAATAGGCATGGTTCGATTCGGAATTCCAATTATACGACTGCCGGAATTCCAATCATACCAAACGTTGTGAATATGGCCACGAAGATTCGGATAACAGACCGAATAACGCAAATAATGCAACTAGTCCATACTTGGGCTTAGTTTTGGCAAAAAGCGATACATACGCCAAACTTAAGTAGTCTGTCTTTCAAAACTTTTGAACATTACCACTTCGCACGACGAGATATTTGGCAGTCATGCTATATTTTCGAGCTTCCTAAAAATAAAAGGCTTAAAATACAACTATATGCTGAGCTTAATCTAAATAGGCTACCGAAATATGTGTTATTCAAGAATTGTGATGTACATTTTTCAGAGTAATGAAACTGTCTTAAAGAGCTCCCGATAGCAACAAATATGCGTTATAATCATACAATGCGTGAAACTAGTTCACCCTGTGGCAGACTTCACCACATTAATTTAACTTAGATTAGGAAACCAAACTGAGGTGAAGAAATGATAATCCAAAGACATCATTGCACATAAAATATGTATTTAACAAGATGTACAAACAAGGATGTGAAAGAAGACATGCATTGAGTGATAGAAGAGTTGTCTCTCTTTAACTATTATTTGTATTCCAAAGTTCAAAGAAAGAAAGTTTGTGATAGTTTCTGTTAAATGTTTTCAACATTTTTTCTGTGTAAGGAAAAGATTATGTGAGTGTAAGGAATATTCAGCATGTGAGTGGTGGTGTGAGTGAGAAGATTGGCTCATGGTTTTAACTGTCGTGGATTCGTTTGGCAGCTATAATCTCACTAATTATCTAAGAATATTTCTTGCTTATATAGGTGATCATCGGCTCCGAATCGCTGCGAGGGAAGAATTGAATCACGTGCAGACAATCTGAGTGGTTGGCATTGACCAATCAACGAGCGAGTTTTGGGGGGACTCAAGAAAGCTTCTGGGATCCGTTTCTCCCAAAAGTGCACAAAATCGACTACATGAAAATAGAGCGATTATAAAATTGTCGCATTGCTGCAATTTGTAAATTGCCTATTACAAAGTAGTGTTGATTTATTATCCAATGAATGCTTGTCGTTGTATGATTTGTATTTGCGTAAGTATGTATGTAGGTAGATCGTCACAAACTGTGCGAGCAAGAACACAGACATTTGATAATTCAACATGAAGCCGTGATACTAGTATATAAAAGGAAGTTGGAATTTATTTGCTACGGGATTGTGTGACTTAAACATTGCTCGATATATAATTCTCAATATGTGCGTATAATTGTCTGTATATTATCTCTAGAGATAAGGATGAGAATAAATTGATTAGTTATGTATCCGGACGCAGATCGAAAAACAAGAAAACATTTACTACGAGGCAAAATTAATAAGAACGTAACAAGGAATCATAGAAAAGGTTTTAAAAGAGCACTTAAAGCAAAACACTGTAATTAGATGAAAAAATGGTCGGTATTAAAATTAAATCCACTTGGAGAGACAATTCACGAGAATGCCCATCAGAGTTATTGATTATGAATTTTAAAATAAACAAAAAAGACTATACAGAGACGTATATGTTGAGCTAATACGCATGCGTGGATCGACGAACATTTTATTACAGCGACAGATTACAAATTGCCTACTCCGGCAACGGCCAATGTTTAGATTATGCTGAGCTGTCACAGTCATTGCCATTAGGTGGACAGCATATTTTTTTTTACTTTATTTAAAATGATATTTAAGACAAGTCATGAGAAAAATAAAATAAAAATAGAACAAGGTATGACAGAATAAAGATATGCTAGGATGGAATAATATTAAATAAATATAAAATTTCTCGTGAGAAAAATGGAGAGATCAAAATAAAATAAAGCATAAAGGTAATTCATTTATAACCGGGACGTGTAATTGGTATTTTTTTCTCTCTCGAGTAAGAGTAAAAGTGATTTTTCAAGCGTAGGTTAGATGTGGCACAAGGCCGAAAGTAGGGGGCACCCAGTGAGTATAGAACTCATTACTCAGTAGTAATCGGTCTAGCGAGACAAGCTTGTTAAACATTACACCACCCCTATTTGCCCCAATTTTCTAAGCGTAGCTTAGATGTGGCACAAGGCCGAATGTATGGAATGATTTGAAATAGCAAATAGTGAGAGGCAAATGAGGGAAGAGAGCATTATTTACATTATTCGGACTATTGTCCTTATCTTTGTCGCCATGTTTATCACAACGTTTCAACCGGATAGGCGGGTACAAGAGGAGAAGGAGGACAACAACACTCAGAAAACAGTCTGCCTGGCTTATGTGAAGCGGTTATCAGAGAAAATACAAAGGATCTGCGGTCCATATAAAATCAGGACAACTTTCAAGAGCTTGACGACACTTCGCAGATAACTCTCCCGAGTAAGACCCCACCATAGAGGAGAACATGACTGAAGCCTGTGTATACGCTATCCCGTGCAGCTGCAGAAAGAAATATGAAGGAGAGACAGGCCGCCCCCTTAAGGTGAGGCTTCAAGAACACCAGAAAGCTGTAACACGAGGGGAAGTGGAAAAATCAGGCGTGGCTGACCACATATGGAGAGAGAAGGGAGATCACCGCCCTCTGTGGGATCAGGTTGAGATCATAGATAAGGAACACCATTGGAAAATTCGTAAACTTAAGGAATCAGCACATATGCTAGGCCACAAAAATCTCCTGAGCCGACCAAGCATAGAAAAGAATACAATATGGGAACCAGTAATAAGGAGTGTCAAAGAAAAGCGATAATAACAACAAAGTTGCAATATGAGCTCTGGTAAAAACTAAAAATGATAACACCAAAAAATTGCAATATGTGCACTGGTAAAAATGAGTGCTGAAGACATTAGGTTTATAATACACAGAAATTCATGCACAGATGTCCTCAAGGATAAAGTGGATAAAGTCGTTGGTTAGATCCAGTGAGAGGACCCAAAGAGTGTGAGTTCAATATCCGGTTAAGGCAGTGGAGAACTTTCAGAGTGAAATTAACAGGAGATAACTGATAACTGACATCCATTAAACATGGCACGTGGAACTAGAACAGTCTACCCCAGTGAGCGAAATAAAGGGTTCAGTTCGACATTCCAACCACTTGAAGAAGGCCAGAGCGCACAAAGATGAGGACAATAGTCCGAATAATGTAAATAATGTACATAATACCTCATCTCAGAAATATAGACAGATATTGAGCGAAGAGAGAAAGACATAAACTGAGAGGGAGAGAGAAATGGGGATATTTCAAACTCTAGCCCTGATAGTTGCATGTCAGTTCTATAATTTAACAGTTTAAAAATACTATTTAGATTGGGCAAACTATTGTCCTCATCTTAGTGCTATATTCACGACGTTTCTGCCGTTGTACACCTTTGTGCTCATTAATTGAAACAACGGATAATACCGTTATTATTTACTTTTTTCGTATTTTCCAATGAGACATGGCCCAGTGCACATGTTACTACTTCGTATGTCCATTGCACGATGTCGTTCCTTGCAGATTGATTTAACCTGAAGAGTTTACGGGCAGTCTTGTACTTTGATTTGCTCACTGGTAACAGTCACCGGTGTTTTTTTGCAGCGTTAAAACTTTTAGTACGCTTACTTGGAGTAACGTCTATAGGACAACTAATCGACAGTCGGGACAATAGTGTCTGGGCGTGATAAAATTCGGGTACAATCACGGAGGACGCAATTTTTTTCAAGGCCAAAAAACTCCATCACACACCCCGTAAATAGATTCATATTACTGCACACCATTGCAAATGACCTAATCCGAGGAAAAATAGAAACTGATTACACCCTGTCACTCTTGTGGTTCTAAAACTGACCGTGTGGTGAAAGAAGGGAATTAAAGCAGTTGTTTCAATTAATTTGCACAAGAATGTACACTCCGCCTCAGGTGATATACGTTGGAATTTCGAACCGAACTATTTTATTCGTCCACCGGGGTAGATTCTTCTAGTTCAACGTGACATGTCTTTTCTGGGTATATCAGTTTCAGTAAATTCTCTTAACCAACACTACTATACAATATTCTGTTCACCTCTGCTGTAGCCAAGTATTGAACTCACAATTCTTTGTCTCAAGTCATTGGATTATTTCAAACAACGCTTTTATCCGGTGGCCCATGTTCGAAATTCTAACGTATAACCTGAAGAAGGCCACAGCTTACAAGGGCTGACAAGCCGTGAATATGAGAATAACGGTGAAGAAAACAGTCCGAAAAATGTAAATAGTGTAAATAGTTACAATACTTTATCTTAGAAATACAGAGTTTAAAATACGTAACTTAACGTAATAAATACCAAAATCATTTCTTAAATATAATTTCTTAAATAGTGAATTCGAGTCTTTTATTCATCCTGTAAATTTTACTAGAATACGATTATTCAGTTTTATTAAAATCAAATGCTAAAATCATTTACACTGCATGGTTTCGCATTCCCCTAGAGAAATAGATTCAGACAGACTGTGTATGTCATACAATACTAAAGGTAGTACTTGAGATGTGGCAGTCAGAGGTGGGGTTTAAGTCCGTTTGACCCAGGAAAGTCTGAGACAAGTGGCAAAGTGGCAGCAACTCTAATTATTCTATGGCCAACAATAGTAAACTTACAACAGTGTCAAATCCCTTCAAAAATGAATAGCCACTCATTATCGATGGAATATAATACAACTACAGGCCGATAAGAATGTTAGAAATCCAACGAAAGCGAATATTAAATCCCTTCCCAGTCCTAGTTTGGTGCAACACGATCTATCTGAGGCAGTGTAGAGGGTCCAGTGGATTGCTGTTTGGTTCTTAGACATCAACCAGCAGGTATTCCGTTATTGAAACGTCTTGATTGCTTACTTTCACTTGTTTGAATCTGGTAACATTGTTCTTGGACCATGGAAGTCTGGCGACATTTCACTTGGACAGGCTTTTATAGGAATCTTCTGGGGAGAAAATATCGCCACTGTGGGACCGATGATAGGACAGAATCAATAATATCTACGGTCCAACCTAGAGCAGTTGTTACCAGTTAAGTATCGAGTTCGATCATCAATGGGGAATAAGTACTGCAGATATTGAAACAGAGTAAATAAATCTCCATCGGTAGATTTAACAATTCAAGAGAATTGGGATGAAAAATGTTGGTATAATATATTTTTTAGTAAATGTTCACAATACAAAGCTGATAATTGATTGATTGACTAATTTGATTAAAAATTAACAGATTTAAGAAATAATTCTTTTGTTGCGCGTGTATATTGCATTAATAATTTTGGGCAGATAACATTGATTTTTCTAGTTAAAAAACACACGGCTTAATGCATATTGAAAGAGATAGATTCATAGAATTTCCCAGGGTTATTTGCGTGTAAGTGAATGTAACTAACTCGACTGGAATTTGAACTCGGCTCTCCGATTTATCATTCTGTGCCGCTATCCTTTAGACCTATGCACACATCTTCCTCTCAATGTCGAAGGGTATTAAATGAGGTTGTTGTATGAACGTAAGGAGGAATAAGGAGAAATATCTTCAGTTACGAGGATAGGTAACAGCTGCCTTAAAATTGATTAATATTCTAGTATTTGGGGAACCTTCATCTCGGGGTATGTTCTTAAGAAGATGTCTGAATGGAACTTTCTTCTCACCAGTGGAATATGAACAGGTGAGGATGGTTTGCCCTTGTGTATATGGTAGGGTGCGATGGAGTCATGGATACCAGCTCGGAGGCACGGTAGATGAATAGATAGCGGGTCGGATGGAGGAATTGGAGAGACGAGTTCGAATTCCATCCGAGTTCAGTATATACGTACGTGTAGTTACTTTTATGGAAAATAGGAATCTATCTCTTCTCCGCCCACAGCTATGAAGAAATAGCAGGACATATCGGGTCATGTAGCCTTGTGTACCAACCGGTCTAGGAGAAGGAAAACTTTGAAGTAAGAACCAGAGGAGAGCTATTTGACAATAGTGTGACACTCTGTGTACCAGTTATACCAAAAGATGCGGCCGGATATAAACAAATCTTATGCGCAGATTGTCTGGAGGTATGGTTCTAAGAACAGAGAAGCTGGACTCTCATACGTCGGGAGAGTCCTCTCTGTCTCGACCATTACATATTCCCCCCCTCTCTCTCTCTCTCTCTCTCTCTCTATATATATATATATATATATATATATATATTCATGCTGAGAAATAATAACTCTGATTTTGAAACTCGAGAGCCTTGTGTCCGGACCGAGGTCGACCGACACCATATGCCGTGATCTTCGACTGATTACCAAGAGCTTACAGAGGAGATGGGCGCGGAAAACTCACTGAAATGAACATGAGGAAGAAGAACCAAAGTTTATTTCTTCTGCCCTTAAGTCCCACCGACAACGTTTGAAGCAGTCGAGAGTTAGAACAAATATTTTTGACGGATTTAGCTATAAATGTCTGAACTGTATTTTACAAGCAGATCATTTGTGCTTAGCTTAGAACAGTAAGCTTTTAGTGTGCACATTTTTGTATAGGTATGACGCGTTCACACTGCGTTTCACATTATTTGCTTCTTTTTTTTCTTTTTTTTTCGAACAAATTACGAATGCATTCACGGAAAAATATCCATTAATAAGTTGCAGGATGCTTCCCATTATTATATCCGATTAATTATCATTCAGAGAATGTGACAATATTTTTAATGAATTTTGTAAATTTTCCAACTTTCATTTTAGAAAGGTCACAAGATCTCTGGGATTGATTGAAGAACTTTACTTTTTTACCGATTATCCATCTTTTGCGGGTTATTTAAAACCAGAGAATATTTTTGATTAAAATGTTTTGATATAATATTGTTTTTACTAATACAGTTGCTACTAATTAACCTATAGCTGGGGGGTGATAAGAGATGGAGTCATAACTTTTCCAAAGTTATTTGCGCGTAAGTGAATATAACGAACCAACTGAAATTGTAACTCGGCTCTCCGATTTCCAATTCCGAGCCGTTATCCATTACACCATCAGCACATTCAGGCTTATAGCACCTTTTATATCCAAGCGATCACCCATCTAGATACTGACCAGGCTCAGCCTTGCTTAACTTCGATAAACGTACGAGAACTGGGGTTTTAACATGATATGTCCGTAAGTCCGTGAAACTCTGGGAAACATGATATCGTCATTAAAGTTTATCATTGTAGAACATTTCCCGGCATAAATCTGGCAAACAGTTATTTGATATTCTTCCCCTAAGTTCCCTTAACATTCAGGATGTGGGTGATCATGGCTCTCCATAATTGTTTGTCCTTTCTAGCACTTAGTTAACTGTGTCTTTTCACTGTCTATGCTAATTCCTGATCTGGCAAGCTTTTTCTTAAGTTCGTTAGGTAGGTTATGCACTGTCCTTCTTGCCTTCAATATGTCTTGTGAGTGTTAAATTTTCTGGAATCTCTTTCCTCGCTGTGTGCCATGGAAATTGCAACCGTCTCTCTTAGATGCTAATTATAATTGTAATTTTGCTTCCATTTTCTCTAAGTCTTTGCCATTGCCCCCAATTTTCAGTGCTTGGCATTCTCAGCATCCTTTCTGCTACATCGTATTTGATGTTTATACAGGAGAATATACCGACATTTTGATTTTATTATTGTTATAATGGCTACATTTTAATAAAATAGAATAACAAATATAGTAATCCATCGAAACTATTTCAATTTATTTCGTATTTTTCACCTGTACCCATAGTTTTCTTGGTCTTTCTTAATTATGCCATATGTATTTAGTCATCTTCCTGTATTTAAAAAAAACATTTGTCACCTTTTCTTGTCTACATTTTGGTGTGCAACTCTTGGACCCGCCTTCATTTCTGTCAGTCGCCATTGTATTGGTGTTTGGGCGTTGGGAAACAAGTCTATTCTTTATCGATTCAGCCATGAGGTTTGTAGTCATCTCTTATAACCTTCCGGTCATTTTCCTTCTCGTCAATACACTAGAACTAACTTTCCTTCTGTCTCCATAATTCCATCATGTCATTTTTTTTTTATTTGGTAAAGTCTTTTTTTGTTGTTTTTGTTGTTGCTGGTAGGAAAATGCGTCTTGTTTTACTGCTCAAATTTTTTCTTTATCTTTGATTTCAACTTTGTTCACAAGTTTCCGTCACCACTGGCAGGCATCCATTGGCTGTTACACTTGACCCGGAGCCAAGAGTAGTGTCCCCTACAAGTTCTTTTATTTTTTGTCCTTCGATAGTCAACCACAGACGTTATATTCATTAGTTCTTTTCTTTTATTTCCAAAACGGTTCTCATTTTCCTCTTTTTTATCAATTTCAACGTTTTTTTTCTTCTATTTTTCAACCTATCTTCGTTTGTCTCTCGACCATTACTTATTCTTTTTATTATTCATTAGGTTTCGTTTGTCAATTAATCAGATTTGAAATATTATTTCCCTTTTCTCCTCTTTATTTTCTCTTTCGAAATTATTCATTTAAAAATAATTCTCTTCAGTTTTCACCGTTGCATTATTTAAATCCCTGAACAATTTTCAGAATATCTTTCTCTACATATTGAATATTTCGTTATATTTAACCTTATCCGTTTCATCATATCTTCTTTACATCCTTTGGCTTTTCACCCATAATCCTTCTTGGAGATCTTTCGTCTTTTCTCCTTTGTAAATAACATTTCTGCCTTTTCTTAAGAGCTTTCTTTCTCTACTGTCGCACATTTCCCTACTTATTCTTTCGCTCTCGCTTTCTTCAGAGTAGATTGTTTTAATCACTTTCTGTTTTTACTTGTTTCTTTCTTTTCTTCAAGTTTATAATAAATGTCTTTCTTTCTTTCTTTTTCTTTCAATTCTTTCTTTCTTTCTTTGAGGCATATGATTTTAACTACTTTTACTTACGTTGAAACTTATGGCATCTTTGTTCTAAACTAAAGTATTTTTTTTAAAACTATTTACTTTTTCTATCATATCTTTCATCCATTTTCATTTTCTTCCTTTCTCTCTTTATTTTTCCACTTTCTTGCTCTCTTTCTTTTCCTCGTGGGCGATTATTTTAACTTCTTTCTTTGTTCTTAGTTTTTTCCTTTCTTCAAGACAGCTCACTTTTAATCAATATCTTTCTTCTCTTTCATTATATTCCCTTCTCTTCTATTCAAGGAACGTTTCTTTAACAACATTATTTTTTCAAGGCAGTTAAACTTCTTTCTCTTCTTCAAGAAAGTTTGTTTTTAGCCTCTTTCTCTAATTCAAAGGAATTCTTATAAGGCCTTTCTTCGCGGTTTTCTTCAGAGAAGATAGTTTTAACCTCTTCCCAAATTTTCCATTTATTGTATTCTTTCTTTCTATTCTTCAAGGAAGTTTGTAAGTTCTTTCTTTTATTCGCATTCTTCCTTTCACTTTTACATTTTTTGTTTCTTTTCCTTTTTTCTCTTCTTCCCCTTTTGTGATATGCTCTTATCTGGCAACTAAGAAAAGTCTTTCTTCCATCCATTCTTTCTTTCTTTCTTTCTTTTCTAAATTCCTCTACTCTTTCTTCCTTAGTGTACTTCCTCTTCGCCCCTACTTATGCCCTTGGCCTTATTGTGCTGATGTCACCTATTTTTAGAAGACCCTTTTACAATAAAACTTCTGTTCATTTTCCTCTTCTATTATTCATTACTCAGTCAATTCTATATCGCTTAATTCCGTCACCTTTCCTACTTACTCTTCCTGGATGTAGTCATTGAACTCAAAGTCATTGTGTCCAAAGGTCCACTACGAGGTTGGTGCCTTCGTTAGCTTTAATTCAACGATGAGAAAGATAATGCTCTCCTCAACGCCCATCCAAGTCCGTGTCTGTTAGGTTCTAGGCGATGGAAAATACTCTTTTCTGTGAGAACTAAAGAAACGCGCCTTATCAGCAATTTTTGGTTTCAGATGATGACGTGCATTTGTTCACCTGATAATAAATCAATCAAGAAAATTGATTTTGCCGTCAGAGATTCGACTAGGAGCAAAAAAAAAATAACTAAGTAGAAAATGTTTTTTGTATTTCTGTATATTGTGTACATCCTATCTATTTAGCCTTTATACTTTTTCTCTGTCCTGATCCCACGCCGCTGGAATATTTATCGCTCATCAATGTGTGAATCTGGATTTACAAAGCATACACTAATTTTTTCTATCCAAAAAGTATCTACCTTCATGTTCTGTTAAATTTACTAGATTGTATCATTTGAAATACACTAACATGGCTTAGATTTTGCATGGCTATCACAGCGTACACAGTTGACTAAAAGCAAAACACAGAATCGCAGCAAGAGGAAGACATTTGCAATTTGGTTGGTATTTTCAATTTACAGAGACAGGGACAGAATAATATTTTTTTTGGTCGCGGCAAAATGCTTGGACAGAAAATAATTTTCTTCCGTTATGAAGTTAGTAAAAAAAATGATGTAATTTAAATGAAAATGCATCGAACTGCAATTTGATAAGGCACATCAAGTCATTAAAAATAAGGTTGGATATATAATTTAAATCAAATTTAGTTGTAAATTTTGTAGCATAAGTTTGATAAACGAGAGCATATGGCGTAAATAGTTGGATATACAGGACTTTCTAATCTTATGTTGTAGCCACTACCGAAGAAAGATGAATTCTAAACCTTACCGTTTGCAGTTCCAAGATAATAAAAATGAATCTGTAGAGACCCCCAAGTGCCTATGTACTTAAGTAATACGGCTTTCAGAAAATGAATATCAACGTTCAAATTTCTGTATTTATATATGTATTCGTGACTTATTAGCTATTTATTTATATCACTGTTTCCCTATCTGCCTATCTCTCAATGTTTAAATTAAAGTCGACCGAAAAGATTTGTCAGTACAATATTTATTGCGTTTTTACCAAATCCGAGTAAAGTTGTTGTACATGGGAATACAAATTTGGATAAGCTATGTGAAGTACACATTTTCTTCCGTTTACAAGTATTTTCAATTATCTCAATCGTTATAATGAATTGTGTATTATCAGCGTCCCCGGAAAGCTTTGTTGCTTGTATAATGGTATGAATTTTGGCTCTTCATCTTCGATTCCTCCAAATCGACATCGTGTCAAACGGTTAAACCAGAAAATCATGTATAAAATAATTGTGCGTTTTCTTCCATTCTTCTTCTTTTTCTTCTTCATCTGCTTATTATTATTATTATTATTATTATTATTATTATTATTATTATTATTATTATTATTATTATTATTATTTGTATGTGTTATGTTTCCTATTTTATCTCCTTTAGCGCCGGGGGTAAAGTATATTCCTAAGGCTCTATAAGAGAAGCGTCATTTAATTGATAGCACTTTTCTTAGTATATGGGATGTTCCTGGTAGGGTGATATTCTGGGCAAACTGTATGTTGATGTTACCCGGAACACTGTTAATAAAAGTGTCCATTCCTTTTCTCAGGAAGCCCAGTACTTCGATTAGTATTGGTACAGTCACTCAGTGGTTTGATTTGTTCCATTGAGCATATGTGGCTACCTTGTTATGTCCGTGGAGATATTCATTTTTTTGCAAGTTGCGGACACCCTGAAATAATATGTTCGACAATTTCATCACATTTTCCGAAGATCCTGAATTTCGAGTTAATTCCGTCCTTGATTATGTGACAGCGATAGGATCGGGTGGCGAGGCTTTGGCCCTGAGCTTCAATAATTTGGCCTTCTGTCTCAGTTTTCAAACCAATGCTCCTCAGCCACTGATGTGTTTTCTCTTGATCCACATCTGCTTCTTTATTTCTTTTTAGGTATTTGCCATTCAAAGACTTGTCCTTCCAATTTCTGTGAAAATTCATTTGGTGAAATTGTTTTGCATTCTGTTCTACTGGTTTGGCTTAGATGGTTTTCGCATTGTTTTTTGTTGGTAGGATTTCACGTATATTAAATTGTTTCTTGAAAAGTGCAGATACTTTGTTGATGGAGTGGGTTTGGTGTTTTACTATTTGTAGCAGAAGATCAATGTTTTTCCTGAGATATGCTTCCAATCCGATTATTGCAGTATTTGTCGTTAGTTCAAGTAGAAATAGACGTCGGTCTCCCAAAGCTCTGTAAACATATCAACATCTAATTTTGCGTGGTGCATCCTTATTTGTGTGAGCAAAATATTATTAAAAATACTATTATTTTTATTATTTTATTTCCTTTGATTTCTGTTGTGTACACATTTCTTTCCGAGTCCCCACGAAGGGACCTAAGGTTAAAGATGGCATCATGACATATTCCAGTGACAAATACACACACACACACACATATATATATATATATATATATATATATATATATATATATATATATATATATATATATATATATATATATATATATATATTATAAACAAAGGATTTCGTAAGTTGTGATTTGTACTCTTGAGAACATTTTTTTCATTTATTTAAGGCATGGGCTTCTATGAATCCCTTCACTCAGTCTACTGGAATCATTTGCGACCAATACGTGGACTCCAACTACAACTGCAATTGTTGATGTTCCCATGTTTCGATTTTAGGTCCTTGTATTTTGATAGCTTTTTGAAGATCTTCAAAGATACATTGTATTCTGAAGAGACTGCCATATCAATAAGGAGACACTTTTTTGTTTGTGATATCTAATAACAATGTCTAGGCGGTTAGAATTGATTGTTCTCTCTGTGTGTATTGTGTAGTCCCATAAAATTGTAACAGGTCCTATCTCTGTAACCAGTGTAGATATTGGTCAACTCTGTCCTGCCGGGTTTTGTATTCAGTGCAACCTGATACAAGATGATCAATTGTTTCTGGGTAATTATCACAGAACCTGCATTTTGGGCTATTTTAGTATGCGTGCTTGATAATTTCTAGTTAACAAGCAGTGAACCTGTGCAGCAAGGATAAAAACTTCCATTTCAGTTTTTAACCCGGTACTACGTAGCCACCGGTGGGTACGGGATTGTCTACATCAGATTTTTTGGTAAGGGTAGAGTATTGGCCGTGGAGCGGATCATCTTGCCATTGTTTCTGCATCTGGTCGGTTGCATTTGTTTTTGCTTCCTTTTTATGCATTTTGCAGCTTCAGTCGGTGTATTGTGCTTTACTTGTATTTCTGCATACATTTGAAACTCCCTTTTGAACTTGTTGGCTTCTTTTATTACGGAATAAAGACGCATACTACTTTCATGTTCTTTGACTGTGGTTTCCAGGTATTTTTGAAGGCCAATTTTTGTTTTTTGTAGGACAGTTTTAGTTGAACTAATCCTCTGCCTCCTTCGGATCTGGGCACAACAGACGATCAACATCAGCTTTGGGATTATGCATGCAGTACCAAGTGAGAAGCTTTCTCATTTTGGCGTCCATTCGCGTAATGTCAGCTCTGGTCCAATTAAGGATGTTAAAGCTGTATTGCATCACAGGGACAGCCAAGGTGTTTATGGATGATATTCTGTTTTTTCTTTTTTTAGTTCAGCTCGATATTTAATACCAGACGCACATGTCTGTAGTACTCCTTTTCTACCTTCTCCTTCATTTGAGTATGTTGTATAGCATTTCCTTCGCTAATTCCTAGGTACTTATAGGCTTCATCTTGTTTCAGTTCACTATTCTTTGTGACAAAGTCTAAATCTATTGAGGTTGTTTCTAAAATTCTCTCTTTCTTGAATGTTACTTTTGCACATTTATCTAATCCTAAGTTCCTACCTATGTCGTCACTGAAACATTTTACAATATTGAGGAGGCCCTTCAACTCATTGTCGTTTTTGGCAAAGAGTTTGAGATCATCCATGTAGAGTAGGTGATTGAATATTTTTTGTCTAGTTTGTAACCATAGCTACTGTTGTTTACTTCATGCGTAAGGGGGATTAAGGACAAACAGAACAGAAGGAGTGAGTGGGAGTCTCCTTGAAAGATTCCGCGTCGTATATTCAGACGATTGGAGATGGCAGTGCTTCTTGTATGGTGTTCCACATTCCCTTTCTGTGCTTAAGGAAATTTACTACTATACGGGAAACTTTATAATTTCGAAAGTCTTAAGGATACTAGACTGTGGCACACTATCAAAGGGTTTAAGATAATCAATCCATGTTGCGCTAAGATGTCTACTACGTCTTCTGCAATTATACCATGATCATTTTGTTTATCAGTAGTTGATCTTTGCAGCCATAGAACCTCACCTTCTATTTCAGTGTAAGAATTTTGTTTGCTTTGAAGAAAGAGTAAGTTCGATCGTCAGGACAGACGTGATCAACGTATACGTGACGGAGAGACATGTTATTGGCTATATAATTTTTCGGATCATCTGTTTCACGCGTTTTTGGCATGAGATATGTAATACCTTCCGTGATCCAATCCGGGATTTCATCGGGATTATTTAAAAGTGTTGATAGATATTTTGAAAGGACCTTATGGATTGATGAGAGATGATAGAGCCAGAAATTGGGCACCTTGTCATTTCCTGGGGATTTCCATTTTTGGGATTTCGTTAGAGCTTGCCTAACATTGTGGTTATAATTTCTTTCTCTTGCATAGGTGTCTCCAGCATTCATTTTTCATCACGTTGGATCAATTCTGCATTTAGGTTATATTCATTTGAGCTGCTCCAAATATTCTCCCAAAATGTCTGCATATTGTCAATCGATGGTGGAGTTTCGACATGCATCATTCATTTCCAATTTCCCTATAAAATTCGAATTTCCTCTCTAGGTTCTTAAGTATACAAACTGAAACACAAATTTAATTGAAGTATGACCCAAACTAAAATAAACACACAAAATAAAAATATTTAGTTAAATAGTTATTAAAAAATAAAACTTACTTAGAAATTTTGAAGACGTTAATGATGAAAAAGAACTGAATAAGGAAAGTGAAAGAATTGCAGTGCGTAAGAGGACACTTAAATTACCTGACCTTTTAAGGATTATGCCATGTGTGGCTTGCAATTGATAGAAATTGGCAATGTTCATAACCTAACATTTTTTATTTAAATTTTTTAAAAGCGTATTGGCTCAAACGACTGTTATGAGATTTTCAATTTTTGATACGTAAATGTACTTTTCACTTAACAATATCACCAAAACTCCGCCTTGGAAGCAATGAAGAATTTTAAACGATTTTACAATATAATTAATTATTTAATTAGAATTTTAAAAAATGAAAACAATTCTTGGAAAAATGAATTATTTATCGAAAATTTTTTATCTAAAGACAAGAATGTTCTTAAATCTTATATATCAAAGCAATTAAAAGTTTTTCTAATTAAATAATGTCATAGTTTTTTTCCATTTTTTTGTCAATGCAGAGCATATTTTTGGTGAAAAGGGCAACTTTTTTACAAAAAAAAAATGCTGATTGACTTTCTCCAAGAAGTGCAGCTTTTAACTAATAAAAAAGATTCCCAACCTAAAAATCGTATTTCACGAAATTTCATGAAATAAAGTGGGTTGTAACATACATAAAAAAAAATACCAAGATTTTCTAAAAAAAATAATTTAATTCATTTCTGAATATGTCCTGAAAGTTTAATTAAAATCCAACAGTTACTTGATTTTTGCAAGAATTTCCAAATGTGTGTGTCACCGAAAAAAAAGCGCAAATAAAGATTAACCTGTATCATTACGTCGACCGCTGACGTAAACAAAATATGATTTTTAAACAAAAGTTCGAACGTGCTAGAAAGGATTAGAGAATTTCAAAATCTAATAAAACAAATAATTTCGTCTTTCTTCTTAATAATATCATACATATTTTGATAAAAAAAACTTCGTTTTTATTGAGTTTAGACCATTTTTCATCATGCTATTTTTTTTCGGGAAAAATGGATGTGCCTATATATTAAATTACTTAAGACATTCAACAACTAAGGAAATAATAGTATAGGTAATAATTTTTCAGTTTAAATAATTTTTTTCGAGTTAATTCACTAAAGCTTACTGAATAAACGACCTCGGAAGTCTTGAAGGAATAGTTGGCGAAATGTGATACAAAAAACTGGTACCCTTTGCTTGAGTGTTAAAGTCTCTTTTCAAATTGATAACATTTCATTTAATAATAAGTAAAATTATCGAAACTCGATATTTAATGTATTCTTTCTCTCTCTCTCTTTTTCTTGCAACCTGTTGCGCAACTCGAGGTTCTCGTCTATCTTGCCAAGAAGATAACAAATTATGTATCCGTTATGAACATCCAGAAACGTACAAATGATTGGACACTGATAAAAACACGTGACTGCTTCATTTATCTTTCTTATCATTCTTTTTCTCCATTGTTTCTTCTCGTTTCCCATCATGACAACTGTCCGCGAAGTCTGTCATGATAAAATCACATTTCAAGCTAATCGATTCTTCCAGCAGAAATAATGATCGCTAATTACCCTTATGTAATAGATCCATATAATCTACACAAATGCAGACCAACTTTCGCTAAAGCATCTTCATGTGTCCAACATTGTTACTTGATTATCTTGGTCCAGTCAATTGAAGCTTCATTTAGATGGTAAACATATTGTTTTTTTCAAAAAACGAAATGATTGTAAGCGTGATATTTACAGGGTAAACTATGTATTTGTTTTCTTATAAAAGATGAAGTCCAATAAGTTAATTACACGGTTAAAAAGAAATAAAGTAAAAGTAAAGAACATCAGAAATAAGCGAGACCGATCATAATGAGCTGAATGACAAAATTCGATATCGACTCTAATCCAACGCTGCGTTCTTGAAGATTCTTTGACATTTTCCAATATAAGAAAATGTAGAACGCATCACTAGACAAGTAATACAACCCAAAGTCACTGAAAATTATTAGATATATAAATATTTAGATAGATAGATCGATATAGATATACACATATATTGTTTCAGAATGAATCATAAGATCATGTTAAAGCCTCAGGCACAAAAATATTACACTTCTCCTTCTTGTACCGGTTTATTATTATTATTATTATTATTATTATTATTAGTAGTAGTAGTAGTAGTAGTAGTAGTAGTAGCAGTATTTGTATCTTATGTTTCTTGCTTTGTATCCTGTAGAACCGGGTCCAAACTATGGTCCTTAGGCCCTAGAAGTGTATTGTCATTTAATTGATAGCACTTGTGTGCTAGTATGTGTAACGTTCCTAGTAGGGCTATTTTCAGGGAACTTGTATGTTGATGTTACCTCGGACACTGTTATTAAAATTCCTTTTAATCTTGATGACCAGGTCTTTTTATTTGGACAATTTTTCGATAATATTTATGGAGGTGTTTTTCTCAGATGACACTGCTAATGTCAAAAAGCACACACTTCCTGAATTCATTATTATTATTATTATTATTATTATTATTATTATTATTATTATTATTATTATTATTATTATTCATATTTCCTTTGGGTTTTTTTTATATTATGCGCATTGCATGTACATTTCCTTCCGGAACCCAGCAAGATGTCTAATGCCAGAAATGGCATCGTGATATTTTCACTTAATATTTGTGTAAAATAAAATGAGCTGTACTTGAGAGAACAAATACCTTTATTTATTTAAGTCTTGGGCTTTCAGAGTTACTTCCAATGGGTCTATCAGAAACTCAGTTAATAAAACCCAGGGCATCGTAATGATGTTAAATTGACTGCATTTTTTATATTTACATTTCCAGCCTCTTGTATTTTCATAGTTTTTGATGATATTCAAAGTTACATTACAATCTGGATGAATTCATCTTCTTCTTCTTCTTCTTCTTCTTCTTCTTCTTCTTATTATTATTATTATTATTATTATTATTATTATTATTATTATTATTATTATTATTATTTTATGTTTGGAATCCATTTGTCCAAGGTTTGCCAAAGAAAGGAAGTTTACATAAATGTAAAATCTATGTTTGCTTTAACAGGATTTATAGCAGGGCAGAATTAGGAATTCCATGAAGAACTAAGATCTATCTAAATATTTCATTTTTATATTATCTGCAAGCCAAGTTTGAGAACTTCAAAATAAAATTATGATGACTTAATATCTGTTACATTATTTAATAAAACACTTTAAGTTTGAACACAACAAAGCCATTTTATGAATTATTTGGAATCAAATAAGAGTTCTATCAAAGACAAATTCATATTAATAATCACATTGAAATATTCTCATTAGTTCAATTATCTTTATTTCAGCTAATGAGTGCTCGGCAAGTATTTTCACTTTTTATAAGTGCATCTATTTTAGAAAATTCCTAAAGCACTGTCTACGAAGGGTATTATCTAAAGATGCTTTATTGTTTCAATTTCAAGTTTTTAATATATTTTATAATTTTTATTCCCATGCCAGTATTTATTGTTATTTGTCAGTATTCCTTGATATTTATTTCACAATTATTTGTGACTTATTTACCTGTTGCATATATGAACTCCTCCATAGATATATGATAGATTTCGTTTTAAGTTCTATAACACTGCATTGTCTTTGGCAACCACATTCGCGTTTTCATTTGTATTGTGTTTCGTTTATTAAGTTTGCTGCCCTGTAGATACTCGTGCAACAATTTTTTTTAGTTCAATAAACTGGGTCACTCTGAGGTAATCAAGGTAACCAGTGTTTGAGTTTCAATTTCTTTTGTCGTAAATGATTTGTAACATTATCGAATTTGACTGATTTCAGTGTTAGATAATTTAATTACAGTTCTCATTATTATGAATACGATGGTTTCCTCTTGATTCTATTCGTAGTTCAGTTATTTCGCTTCGAGTAGATTAAACTCTTTCCTTAATTAATTCCATTTCAGTGCCTGTTAAATATTTGAGATGGATGACATTCTAGGGGAAGATTTATTAATTTATTGATATCAATATACGATCTCATATTGATAGTGTCTGTTGACATTGATGGAAAATCAACAATGGCCAAATCGACATTATATATTTTTCACATATTTATTTATTTACGGATGTGACCATGAACGATATACCCAACTCCGATTATGAAGAAGGTTTAAAACATTATAATCAATACCAAACAATCCTGCATGACGAGTAGAAATGCTAATGATATTTTTGGTTTGTTTGTTACCATTAAGGCCGACCCACTTGTCACGGCCTGTTATTTGAGTTTCCTCTTTCTGACTGTTAGATGTTTCGGCCAGTTGATCTCATCCCAATTCCGTTGCCTAGTGACAAATCAGTTTCCTTAGCTCCTGAGCAGTCCCAAACATCGTTGATAGCAATGCACTTACAATGCGTCTTGCGAACTACAGAAATTTGGGGAGAACCCAGAAATACAAAATATAAAAAATTGTGCTCCCTTTTATTCCACCAACACCGTCATTTTTAAATTGTGATGTTTCTTTTATACAATTTCCTTATTCTTATATTTCCTTATTTTTGCATATTTTTAACATGTATTTTATATGATCGCTTTGACATATCTGTGAGAAGACACTTTCGCAATCTTTAGTCATAATGTCTAATCTAATGGTTTTTGTCTGTCAATATCAATGGTAAAATTCAAAGGAATAAGGATTGCATAGCCTTCTATGACAGGTTTAGTGCGATATTCATTCCACTTACAGCATCTTTTTTATAGATAAATCTTGCTTAATATCGATCTGCTAATAATATTAATACAAACTATTAGTAGTGTGTGAGCACTAATGAAACAAAAATTATTCTCTTTTAATAAATTCTTAATTTCAATAAATTTATAAGGTAACCAAAACAGTCACTGCCATTATTTTACATCGTGAAGGAAGAAGTAATCAGTGATACGTAAATGACTGCGTCACGTGTCGATGAAGGTCGGGTTAGATGCATTGCCCTTGACCACCCATCAGTCATGGCAGGAGCAGCGGCGAAGAAACATGGCGGTGCCAAAGCAGCTCGTTTGGCGCTGTCTGTTATATGACTTTAAGGTGGCGTCGTCAACAGCCGCTTCAAGTCGCCGAATTCGTCAAGCCTTTGGGGATAATCCTGTGAGTGAACACACCGCCAGATATTTGTTCAAGAAGTTCAGGCCGGAAATGGTCGCTGTGGTCTGCGACTAGTCCTGGATGATGGCGCCCTGAAGGCTGCAATAGTTGAGGACAACAGCCAAACCTGTGTTGAAGTAGCTGAAGGATTTCATGTTTCCAATGAAACATCCGGACTTTACCTGCAGCGCATAGGGAGGTGCACAAGTTGAGAAAATATGTACCCCACACATTGTCGGAAGCCAACAAGCACCAACTAGTGACAGCCTGTTTCTCGCTGCTTTCTCAGCAACTCAAAGCATGTATATTTAATTGAGTGTGAACCAGTGACAAAATATGGGTGTTGTATGATACTCTCAAGCGTGCCAGACGTTTGTTGTCAGTACCAGACCCTGTGCTACATATCACATGACCACCTCTACACCCACGAAAGATCAATTTTTGTATCTTGTGGGCGAGTCGACAAGTGGTACACTATGAGCTACTAACAACGGGCCAAACCATCACTGTGTTCCTAAACTAGCATCATTTGGAAGGCCGAGTAAGATAATAATAACCCTTACACACAAAGTGTTGTTTTCTTAGTGTTGTTTTCTTGATGTAGCATACTTTGGCGTATTTTTTTCTGTCGAGTCCTTGTTATATCAAACTTTTCGACAATAATGTGGAAGAAGAAATATTGGTCTCTGGAAGTAATCGGATAGTTGGAGCCCACACAGAATAATTCAAATAAATTAATTACGAATGAGCACCGCTTATGAGTAAGCAATTAAAACAACATTGAAACAGACGGAGAGGAAGCTTTCAATTATTCGATTTTATAGCCTTTCACTATAGACAAAGAAAAAACTCTGGAGCAAATATTTTAAGCAGAAAAATCATATAAATGCCAAACTGGTAGGTTTATTTTCTCAAAGAATTATAATTGGTGACATTTTTTAGTTGTCCCTGTACATTTATCACTAGAGTCTCTCTATTCATACATACACATTTATATATGTTTTATTCACTGCATGCATACACACGCACATACATAACACACATCCACCCCCAAAGTACAGTGTATGTGTGTTTGTGCGTGTGTGTGGGTCCAAGTAACTCTTCTGCTCGTACCGGTCCGATTTGAATGATTCCTAGCTCATTCAAAAGCCCGAGAAACGTTAGGCGCAGTGAACGATTTTTGTTGATTTCAGATTAAAGGTTGCCAGATTATGCGAGGTTAAAAATAATAAATAATATATTATATTAGCCACTATCGTTGCATTCATGCTTCAAGGTGAGTAAAACTTAATTGCCTTTTGCATGAAAAATTGCAGCTAGCTTAAAATGTTAAGCTAGCTCCTGCCTGTGGAGGATTCATGGTTTGGCTATCATCACAATAGCTAGGGAGGAGTAGATGCGATAGACATCAATAAACTACAGAAGAACTCAAAATTGATCGCGGCATTTAAGTATTGAATTAATGTTTAAGCATGCCTTTAAAAGTTAAACAATAATTCTTCTGTTGCCACTTAATTTAAAAACGATAATGTGTAAGTAAATCATTATTTTCCGTACAGACAAATATTTTTATTACATGGGTGACAGAACAGGGGACAATATATAAGATAAAATTAATATAGTTAAAGATGGGAAAATAGAAATTAAAATTAGTTATTCGTTCAACATTTGAAAAGTTAGAGAAACATAATAACTAATTAAGTGAAATATATATTATGGAATCTATATGAATAAATACGAAAGAAGAGCTCAATTATACACGAATTCTAAGATTACTTTAAAGTAATTTACACACGGTATTTGTTCCCTCTCCCCACTGAGACGAGATGTGACACAAGTACTTTTTCAAGGTGAGGACCCGATCGCGAACATCAGGGCAAGGAATAAGAATTGTCCACAGACCGTGCAACCGCTGCGCTGGCTTCGGTGCTAGTACGGATCCCTCTCTCTGGTACCATGACAGGGCGCCGCCACGGACAGCTGTTCCCCGGGGTTGGGCACCACTCAGTATAATTTTCCTCAGTTGCCACTCTGTCCTTTGACAGAGTAGACATTGAGCGCACTCTCCCCAAATACAAAGACGCAACGGAGAGATGATAAGTAATGTGTTAGAAACTATTCGAAAGAGTAATTTACACACAGTATTTATTCTGTCTCCCAACTGAGACGAGATGTGACACAAAGTCTTTTTTAAGGTGGGGACCCGAGCGCTAACACCCGGACAAGGGACACAAATTGCTCGCAACCGTTGGTTGCGCTGGCCTCGGTGCGAGCATAGATCCCTCTCTCATTGGACAGCTGGACACCTCTTAGTATAATTGTCCTCAGTTGCAACTCTGTTCTTTGACAGGGTAGCCCCTGAACGTAATTTATATGATGACTAATATAATTGGATGCCCTGGATTCCAAAAAATATTACATCTGGCGCGGAAAAATGCGTATTAGTGATAAAATAATATCACTGAAAAAATCCATTACTGGGCAACATGTAATTATTCTTTACGTATTGTAAACCACCTCAAAAAAGATGAACAATGAAATTACTTTCTAAGTGTAGAATACGTTTATCAGGAATAGACGCTTGCACTTATCAGTAAATCCTCGACTCTGATTTTCCTTTATGGGTAATATTTGTTGCTTGTAATTATCTACATATGTTTTGTAATTATTACACATTCTCTCCGCACCCCTCTCTCTATGTCTCTCTCTCTTATTTTTACAAGTTATCTCTCCCAATTTATAAGGGCTGATGTAAGTTTTTCCTCCCAGCACACATCAGAAAAGTCAGTTTGAACGTGGCAGGGTATTAAATACATTATTATAGTTTTAGAAGCCATTCAGTTTATATCAAACCAACAATAATTACCAAAATTATAAGTTAGGAAAGGACACACACACACACACACACACACACACACACACACACACACACACACACACACACACACACACACACATATATATATATATATATATATATATATATATATATATATATATATATATATACACACGCAAGAAAATCCAAAATCATATTATGGGGAATAAGATTATTTCAACCGAAGAAAAAATAAAATTCGTCAGTCTTATTGAACCCCGGTATACACTGAGTTCGTGTCGGAATTAGAAACTTAACTGACACGAACACATTATATGCTGGGGTTGAATGAGAGTGGCGAATTTTATTTTTTCGTCGGTTGAAATAACCTTATTTTCCATATGAGGTGATTTGGGATTTTATTGTGTATTAATTTCTGGTCTGTAATAATAAATACTGTGAGTTCTGTTTGTGGCTAGGTTTTAAAATTTTATATTAGTAGGATCCACATCATGGATTATATATCAACGGTGTGATTACCTTTACTATATATATATATATATATATATATATATATATATATATATATATATATATATATATATATATACCTCACTCTATCCAAGTATTATTGGAAAATTAAAGATACTAATCTCACCCAACAGTTAAAAGAGAAATCATCTATTATGGCTAGGAGAAATGCGATCTGTGTATACAGGAAAAATCGCAATAAACAAATAAACAAATGCTAACCAATTGTTAAACGAACGAAACAAACTAATCTTCAAATGTAGGCAAAAAAACAAATATAAAATATATAATAGCACGTATGGGCGTACATTCATGTATAGGTATGTAGATTTGTACACGTATATATATATGTGTCGGTGTGTACGGGTGTTGGTATTGAATATCACACGACCTTGTTGCGTTGTGCGAGTTTCTACACACGTAGTTGGACGTATGGCTCTCTTGCCGATGTACACCGTAGACTAAACTAACAAATCGTGTATCATTATCCATACTCCATAACGTTTAATCTTATTTCTTTAATTTTGATATTTAGATTTGAATTTTTATTCGCACTCTTAATTCTCTAATTCTTTATTCATCTATTTAAAATCCCTCCAAATGTATTTGACAATATTATTAAGATTTCTAATTATTATTTGCAGTAGGGACTATTTCATGAAACAAACCACCAGTCAACACACTGCATAAATCAATTTACATAGTTCCAAAATTTAAGAAAAATCCACTCCCGTCAATCCGTTTACAAAGCCTTCCACTCCTTGCATATCACCCTCTTACGTTCCCTTCAACTGTCTCCACTGATAATTACACTATAGATTAAATAACAAATGTTTCAATATTACTATACTAATACCTACATTTATTTGAATTAAGATTTCTTTCATTAAATTAATTTGAATAGACCTGCTTTGTCCTGCCTAAAATCAACAAACCGTGTCGGTAAATGTAAAATATAAGCCAATATAAAAAACTTAAAATTATAGAAAAAATTCTCGGCTGGGTGAACCGACTACTATCAACCACTAATCCCTTAGCTCTTTCTTTAGCCATCTCTTCTGTCTCACCTTCCCTCCACACTACTAACCTAATATGTCCGTGCGGTCCATTTTCTACACTTACGGAGGAGATTTCGATATGACGATTTGAAAACCACGGTGTTCACAAAATAAATTTTAATCGAAATGGACAATTAAATTCTCGCTCTTCTTATTATCATTATAATGCGATCTAATCTACAGTGAGCCTCCTTGAATTTATATACACCTCGTAATTATCATTTCCAGTGAAAAAATGGAAAGACAAATATATATATATATATATATTTATTTATTTATTATAATTTCATCATAGAGACACAACCATTTTACTGACTACAAAGATGCAACTTGGTTTCAGTGCATTTCAAATGTATTCGACGGGTGAGAGTCGAAAATGGTTAAAAAAGTTAACCATTTTCGACTCTCACCCGTCGAAGTGCAATTGAAATGCACTGAAACCAAGTTGCATCTTTGTAGTGAGTAAAATTGTTTTGTCTATATGATAAAATTATAATAAATAAATAATCATCGCTCTACTATCGGTATCGAACCCTCTTTTGGATTAATGCTGTGAACGTGGGAATTTCTATATTGCTTTAGTTCTCATCGCATCGGATATATATATATATATATATATATATATATATATATATATATATATATATATATATATATATATATATATATATATATATATATATATTTAAATTTTCCAAATTTCCTTTGCGCCACATTAAAATGAAGCTAATTATATATAAAATTCAGAAATTGCACCACGTTGTTTTAGACAAACTTATACATTAAAAACTGAAAAATAACTTGGGCGTCATAACTTAGAATGAAATTAGATGCACAAATCATCAAAAAGTATTTGATAATCACAAAGCATTTTCCTTGTTAATGAATCTACGCAAATGCCGTTTTGATATATGACTGACCTTAACAGTGATCCGTCACTATGCACATTTAGATTCTAAAATCAATGTACGATTAAGAAACAAAATAAACAACAAATAATGGGTAAACATAACGTATCTACTATATTTATTTCTTTTAAATGGTAATTTCTATTCAGTTTAGATCCAGTATTTATTTAATAACATCAGGCTTTGCCCGGTCGCTATCCCTTCGCAAAATAAAATATATTCAGTAATTAAAATCTTTGAAACAAAAATTTTAAGTGAATATTTTATTCATAAATTGGCTTTTTATAGTTTAAGAAATTTTACAAATAGTTGCCAAGTTCTTGAAGTTCAAGTAAAATGCAATTTCAAACATCTTTCTGCACTATATAAGACGATATTCCTAAAGTGAACAACTTTTGATATGGAAATCAAGACAATTATCGAATAAAAAACTGTAATGAAGGACAGTTAATTAATGCAATAAACTTTTTTTTAAATCAATATTCAAATTAGTCAAACCTGAAAAGTGATATTGCCTAGAAGTGTTCTAGTGCCATGCCTCTTCAGGCTCAGTCAGTTATTTATCTTTAATTCAACCCTCACAACTCTTTGTGTCTAATCACTTGTTGTAATCAACGTTCTTTTTATCCATTGGATCATGTGTACTTGATGGCACTTGGAAATAGAACAATCTACCCTAAGGACGAAATAAAGGGTTCGGTTCGAAATTTCAATCACCTGAAGAAGGCCGGAGCGTTCAACGGCCGAAACATTGTGAATATGGCAATGAAGATGAGGATAACAGTCCGAATAATGGAATTAGCACAGCTCTTCTAATCCCATTGCCACATGCTCTTGGCATGTGATTATCAAATTTTGTAAGCCCTATTTCTTCATTATGTGTCTGAGAAATTCCGGCTATTTCTGCCTGATAATAAAGGTCTTTGATTTTTTTCTTTTTCTCTAAACCTTCGTCGCCACACATCTTTTTGGTCCATGGTATACTCAGCAGCCCTCAGTGCAACAGCAAAGTCTCTTCTTTTCTGATGGGATTGTCCAGCATTCACTGACATATAGGAGGACCGATATTACATAACAGTTCAATATTCTTTTCATTGCTAAGAAGTTTTCCTGTTTCTTCGGATTTGAAAATTAACTTTCGCCATCACAATGTGTCTTATTATATAAGCGATCGCATTTCCAGACCAGTTTTAAAACACTTCCCTTATATTTAAATTTTTCTACTTGCTTGATTATGGTATCTCCAATTTGTCGTTCGCATTTTGGACTGTTTCTCTTACTAAAATCCATATATTGTCTTTCTTCTTATTGTTCTGTCTCTTTCCGTTAATACATTCTATAAGAGTTACTGTAGATTCCATTCTGTGTCTACTCTCAACACTGTGTTATTTGCATATCTAATTTTGTTTAAATAGTGGCCAGGACTTCTAATACTCTCAGAATAGCTTCATTGTTGAATGAGTCTGGTAAGACGGTACATCCTTGTCTTAAGCTTCTTTCTATTTTTCTGTGTTTACTGAATTAATATTGTATCCGTAGGTCGTTTGCTCCCAGGATAGGTTCTGGATTATTCTAATATCCTTCCGAAATAAATCATGCTTACCTTAAATTACAAAAACTTCTTCGGGATGTACTTTATGAAACACTCTTGCATAATCTTTAAAATATAAGTATACATCCTTTTTAATTAATGTTGCTCTTTCCGATATAATACTGAGCATACAAAATGCATTCCTTGTTCCAGCATCTTTAAACAAAGCGTATTGTTTTTGTCGGGTCTAATTCTACTGGGCGCTTTATTCTTCGAGATTCGGGTTATAGGCTTTGTTATAGGGCGCACTAGGTTAATTGTCCGATGGAGTTCGCAGAGGTTTGCACCTGATATTTTAAGCAGCGCGATGGAAATTGATCTACTTTGGACTTACGGTATCTCACCTCTGTCGTATATTTCCTTTATTAAATCTGTAATATTTATAATGTTGAAATCATCATGACAGCATCTCTATTACAGTTCTATTTACTCCCGCTTTCTTCTTCTTCAATTTGGCCAATGCTTTCTTTTTAGGTTTTAATATTTCTGGTACATTGGTATTTCTGAGTATTGCTGGCTAAGTGCTTTCGTCGTGGTCGAGCTGTGCGATCAATTCGCGCCGTCTCTGAAGTATATTTCTTTTTCTATTATCAGCGTTCCATCGTTTGATTTTGGGAAACCTCTTGATAAGCAGGTTTTCTCCTGTTACTTCTCTTATTCTTTTATGCATGGTCTACCTTATCACTAATGTTCATTCTTTCTATTTATTTCTCTTTTCGTTGAGTCATTCCTCTCCGCCTTCCAATAGTCTTTATGTATAGAGTGTTAATAATGTAAGTAAATAATATTGATATATTTTGTACAGAGCAATGAGTTTTGGTCTTCAAAAATGTTTCTGTTTAAAAGTTTAAAAGGCTGCGAGACGAGCTTGTAATTCAAAATGGAACCCGGCAAACTAGACACGATATGTTTACCACTAAGCCTTCCCGCAAATATCAATTACAGCCAGAATTATATGGAACCGATAAAAACACACTGATGGTCTATATGTCCTTCTTTTCTCTCTTCAGTGTGTTGCCTAATATCAGCTATAATCGAGATATTGCAAACTATCGGATGTGCGTCTAACGTCAACTGGAGACAATTTACCTAATTAGGAATTATTGTCATATCAACGACGACAATAAAATATTTCCTGCTAATCCACAATTTCAGTGAAGAAATTCAATGATCTATCAAGACAATTATACGAGACTAAAAGCATGGATATATAAATGCATTTAGATAAGCAAAATCCTATCTTTATTTATGTATCATATACATATAAGTAAGATCTAAAAATATTATTTTCTCTCTCTCACACTCCCTTTCTATTAATATATAAGCTTATGCGCATGCACACACACACACGAACATACTTATTTCCTAGAACTGTAGCATTTTTAATGATACGTTAGTTGATCTTTTTTTAACTATTTAAATACGTCGATTGATATATATATATATGTGTGTGTGTATATATATATATATATATATATATATATATATATATATATATATATAGAGAGAGAGAGAGAGAGAGAGAGAGAGAGAGAGAGGTGCGATGTATAAATTGTCGTATAAATTACGCAAAAAATGAAAATAGCATTAACAATTCTTTTTATCATACTATTTACATTATTCGGACTATTGTCCTCTTCTTTGTCGCCATGTTTAGTCCAATCTTTCGGTCGTTGTACGCTCCGGCCTTTTTAGGTGGTTGGAATGTCGAACTGAACCCTTTATTTCGCTCATTGGGGTAGACTTTCTAATTCCCCGTGCCATGTTTAATGGATGTCAGTTATCTGTTATCTCCTGTTAATTCCCCTCTAGATGTTCTCCACTGCCTCAGCCGGGTATTGAACTCACACTCTTTGGGTCTTGTCACTGGATCTAACCAACGTCTTTAGCCAATGAGCCATGTTTCCTTCATAATACCATACATATTTACCAAAGTTACACAGAATTATCTTGAAATAGAGTTCATATATAAAATAAAATCGCTGTTGTCTTCAACCATGGCCTCAAGACAAATTCGGAATGTCATTCAACACGTCTGGACAGTTTAAGTTAGTGAATTTTGCCATAATCCTTGTCTTCTGTTCATTTTTTGCTTTACAAGGAGATTTGTTGGTCTCTCTCTCAACTGCGCTTCGCACATAATAATAAAGAGTTTGGTGGTCAGATGTAAGGAGTGATGTATTTGCAGAAATTGTCTGACAGCTATGACTGGGTTCTTCTGCAGAGTCATGTTGCCAGATACAGGGTCTTCCACCAGCTATCCTTCTGACCTAGGGCAGAACTAGCTCCGTTTTGAGTCCGAGGCCTTCACTAACATATGCGAGTGTTTTTCCGAACTGGTTTCCTACCTTCGTAATCGCAATTAGACGCATCCAAATCCTTCCAAATCCTCTGCACTGTCCTGAGATTATCACCCAAATACTCAGAAATGTTCGTATTGAAGCTTGCGGCGCGAATGCCAAGCAGTAAAGCATGCCGTTTCCAAATTTTTGGCGGAGTGATTTGGGTCATAGTGGTCTTTTTCTCACAGACGGTACCCAACTGACTCTACTATACTCTGCAGTAAATAAAATAAATCAAACAACGACTATGCGCAGAATTGAAAAAAGTAATATAAAAACAGTTTACATAACACAGCCTATATATATATATATATATATATATATATATATGAAGAAATATAGTCTTAAAGTGTGCTATATTTATGGGATAAAGTGCTCAATATCAGAGATAGAGCGTGTGTAAATATAAAAGTGAACATAGAAGTCAACATTTAGAGGCGACAGTCTGTTTCATGCTAGTGCAATCGTCAGGCAAAGATATATATATATATATATATATATCGTCAGGCACGATATATATATCAATATATATATATATATATATATATATATATATATATATATATATATGTGTGTGTGTGTGTGTGTGTAAGTGTGTATGTGTGCGTTCAGTTGAGATGAAGCCTCACATATACACGAGATTGCAGCAACCAATGAGAAATTGATTCACAAAAATCACGTATATTAACACAGGTAGAAACGATGTTTGTTTAAATATATATTGTTATGCCGTACTATGAACACTAATGGGTATGTCCCAATCCTCATGAATACGGTGGACACTATTGTAAGTGGCGAGTAATATGCTGTCTATGTAGTCCACCACTAGCAGTGGTTTATCTATTTCACGAAGCTGGCGAGTATTGTATTTTCTTCCTGTTATAAAGATTAACATTTCATTTCTAACCTTCCTTTTGGTTATACCACATTCAGTAACACTTTCTAGGTTACAACGCACATACAAATACACCCACCTATATATATATATATATATATATATATATATATATATATATATATATATATATATATATAGTGACGAAAGTATTTAGAAGGTTTGGGACATACCCATTAATATATATATATATATATATATATATATATATATATATATATATATATATATATAGTGAGAGAGAGAGAGAAAGAGAGAGAGGGAATGCTAGGTCGAATTAGGGTTTCGAATCCTGCAGATGAGCGCATATTTTTCTCTAATAATATTTCCCGAATAAACGGTCCAGTAAACAAAATAAATACACTCATTAATCAATAAACGGTGTATCTTTACACATACCACCATTCTCTAAAAATATTTATATATGTATAGAATTTGTCTGACGATCGCAAAAGCATGAAACGCAGAGTCACAAAATACATCAATCCAACCAAATATATATATATATGTGTGTGTGTGTGTGGATTGATCCAGTTCAGTTATATATAATTTCCACTGTCGATGCGAAACGGTGTACATAAGACGAACCAATCAGAGGTTGGATACGCGGATTACGAACCATGTTCCTTCCTATTTATGTTCAAGTATTCAAAGTCGTGTTTTAAGAAACACTTAACCAGTTCACAACTCATCTATTGGGCAGCATTTACCGGACAAATCGCTTGTGCCCCCGTGTATGACGACGCATTTTTTTCTATCTTTCATAATGCTCGCTCGGTTCACCATCTCCGAGTCCTTGAGTCTCTGTACATCACATTTTATCAGCCGATCACATGCAAACAAATGTCCTGAGGAAGAGATAAATTGCAGCCGACAGCAAGCCCTCTGATAATTGCTGCTGTTTCCAGCACCACCCTGACCCGGATTGATAGCACCTGATAGGTTTCCAGCTACGGGTCAATAGTTACCCCCTCATCCAAACTACAGGCAAGTGGGACATGGCGCTCGGACATAGAAATGCTCAGACTGGTGTTTGAGGGAGTGATTAAATCATCGGGAGCGATGTCCTCCTTAGCCTTATTCAATGAATACATCTAGGAGAATGAAAACTCTGAGTTAAAATGTGCGGATTTTGATGGTATTCAATGATGTCCACTTGCTCTTCTTTTGGTAAATATCATCTTTTACTTAGGGAGATGGACTGGCTTTCTTCACTGCCTTTGCACACTATAAAGACTTCATGCCAATGCTTAATATTTGGAGATTGTTTCTGCACCAGTCAACTTAATGTAGAATTATGGCCTAAAAAGGCAACTTACCTCTTAAATGCCCTGTTTGTATTAGAGTATGTAGGTCACTTGCTTTGGTTAAAGATCCACGTTCGTCCAGCACATCAGTAGATATTCTCTAAAAAGATATGTAGTAATCGACGTACTCAGACATGAATTGGTAACCACCATATATATATATATATATATATATATATATATATATATATATATATATATATATATATATATATATATATATATATATATATATATATATATATATTTTAGAATTGGACATAGCCCGACAATTTATTTAAAGACATTTATATATTATGTTTAACGTTCTTTTTATAGATATAAATACTTGTATCTATAAAAAGAACGTTAAACATAATATATAAATGTCTTTAAATATATATATATATATGGATATGGATATATTGGTGAATCTGTAAATAATTTTAGATTTCGCTTCAACAATCATAAACTAACTATATGTAAAAACAATCCTTATTCCCCCATAACTGAACACTTTAATCAATCAAGACACTCATCAGACAACTGTAAATGTTTATTGATAGATTCCGATTTCAGTTCCACATACACACGCAGAAAAAAAAAGAAAAATACTTGATTTTAAAATTAGACACCTATAAATTAGGGTTAAACAAAGACTTTGGAATTTTAAATCTGTATAAATATTTCAATAGTTAAATTTATTTTTTTTTAGATATAGTTAAAAAAAACCTTTTTAAACAACATCTAAAATATTATCGTTCGATTTAGGTTAGAAATATTCAAACACAGTTGCATTCCACATCACGTGACGTCCGCGTCTCGCGACGGACGCTATTTGTAAACAAACTTCTGAATACAGTTATTTAATTTATTTCTGACGAAAGATCGGAACAGATCTGAAATATCAACTATATATATATATATATATATATATATATATATATATACTTTCACAAAAAAGACATTCAATCTTTTTAAAATTTGCAACTTTTCAGTTGTTTTCTCCATATTATATATATATATATATATATATATATATATATATATATATATATATATATATTATATATATATATATATATATATATATATATATATATATATATATATATATATCCGCATCCACATTCAGACAGTTTCGCTGCATCACTAATCATCAGTGTAGTAAGACAATATATATATATATATATTGTCAACTACAGACAGACTGTTTCGGTGTATCACAGCTCATCAGTGTGGCTAGACGTCCGGTTGCCTTTGGCTAGAATCGAAAACCAGCTGAAGTAGGAAATTTTACCCTGAAGCCGTTGGCGCACGCCAGGGAAGAACGTGAATTTAAGCGTATTTATATTTAGTTAAACACTCAGTGACTGAGAGAACTCGATTCGATTTACCGAAGAGTCTTGCATTATTAGCCGTAATAGTCACTGTTTACAAACCCACACATCCTCCCCAGAGAGCTCAACCGAAATAAATTTTTCAGGAGCATATATATATATATATATATTTATATATATATATATATATATATATATATATATATATATGTATATGTAAATGTATATATATATATATATATATGTAAATGTATGTGTCTATCTGTGCGTGCGTGTTGGTGTGAGCATATATACACAAGCAAAATTTTTCTATACCTAATTTTTTCGTCTACTGATGTATTTTATCATGAAGAATGTGAGGATTTTATTTCGACAGAAGTATTTAGAGCTAAAGATGTCGTTAATTTTTGAAATATTTTAAATTTAAGTATGCTCATAAATATTCTTTCGGATGTACTGCGAAAGTCAAGTTAGACTATTAAGAGGAAAAGTGCTCTCTCTCTCTCTCTCTCTCTCTCTCTCTCTCTCTCTATATATATATATATATATATATATATATATATATATATATATATGTGTGTGTGTGTGTGCGTGCGTGTGTCTGTGTGCATGTGTGTGTTTGTGAATCTCTGTGCCTGTGTGCGTATGTGTGTGATATATTTATCAAATAATTAGGTAATATTTAATTAATATTATTAGACTGAGTCTGTAAATATTGCAGAATGTATTTTATTCCTAGGCTGAAGATATCCTTTCTATTTAAACTCATAATTACTGATCTATTCCTATGTACTGTTTTTCTATATTGTAAACAAAATGCAACATCAATTTTGTTGATACAAATGACATGTTAAGAAAAATTTTCCTTATGGCTACATTCCATCTACCTGAAGAAAGTATCATTTTATTATTTTAAGTATTATTTTAACTGTATTATGTATTTCGTCAATCTTTTTTTCACTTAAATTTTTCAATTTTCTGCAAGTAATAATTTAACATTAATTTAACCATTTATTTTCCTTCACAAAGATTTTCATATTTTAAGAAATTTTTCCCAGGTAATAATTCTATGACGTTAATCATTATTAGCCATGTAAATCCGGTATTATTGATCAAAACTAAAAATGCGTCATTTGTTATAGTATACGGTATCAATTGTGTGCTCCTAAGCCTTTAATTTGACTAGGTTAGTAATAATAATGTTGGTAACCTATAATGAATTTACTTACTATGTAAATTTGCATACTGTTTAGTTTAAATCTTCTTTGTTGTGACATGTACCAAAAACTTGATATCGAAATAAATATTGTCCGTACGATAACCTAGTACTTTCGAACATCATTGTTTATCTTCAGGGTCAAAATCTTTTAGTCAAATTTTTAAAAAATCATTTGCCAATTGTCTTGTAGCAGAATCATGTTGCTACATTTTTTTTACAAACTAAATAAACGTTAAAATCCTTTTAATTTCAAAAGACGCGATGATGTTATCACGTGCATGGCGAAGATTTTTAATCATGAGACGGCGTGAAAAACATGTTTAAAAGAAAGGTTGGTGCCACATTACACACACACACACACACACACACATTATATATATATATATATATATATATATATATATATATATATATATATATATATATATATATATAATGTCATCCTAATCACTTCACTCTAAGGTGATAATGCCACTAAACGCAGGACGTTACAGGCAATAAAGGGACAGGTTATGGTTAAATTAGATATCAAATAATTATACACAATGATACCCGTGAAAAAAATCTTCAACATATAGAGAAACGCCCTCGAAAAATCCAAAGAAAAGATTCTCGTACTTGTCCATAAAATGATAAAACTATGTAAACTAATTGCTCACCACTTTTTCTCTTTCAATAAGAAATTCTTTAAGCAAAATTTACATCTGTGCCCACCTATTAATGGTGTTCTAACTTGTCTTTTCCTAGAATTTTAGAGTCTGGCTTAATTAAAAACATCATACCTAAAATCTTTACTTACCTATGATACATAGATGACGTTATTTTATTATATCATCACAGTATATATCTACGAAACATAATAAATAAACTTAATAAATTTGAACATACCTAGGAATTCATACGAATTCGAAATAGACAAATCTCTAGCTTTCCTAGATAGCTTATAAATACGTAACAATAAGAGATTAGATTAGACTGCTGACCTGAGATGGAACAAATACACTGATTTAATAGCTTCGTCCACTGCAAGAAAAGTTGGCTCCCTGTGACGCGCCAGGAAATTATTCCCGCCGGAGTCGATCCTTCAAATCTACAAATCAACCATTCGCACTTGCATGGAGTATTGCTGCCATATATGGTCTGGTGCCCCTTATGTTTGTCTCAAGGTTCTTTATAAGATCCAGAGAAGGATATGCAACGTAATTGGCCCTGATCTGGCATCTCGTCAGCAGTCGCTCTCTCACAGTCTTGCCGTCGCTCCCCTCCATCTTTTTTACAAATGGTAAAAATGGTATCTGCTCCGAGAAGCTGCTTTCGCTGGTTCCCAAACTTCATGAATCTAAGCGTTCTACTAGGCTGGCATTTCGCTCACACTATTTCACTGTCGAAACTGTTAAATGTAGCAGTTTCTTCTACTCCAAAAGCTTCATGTCTCGCACCTCTCGCCTGTGGAACAACCTCCCCTCTTTCTGTTTCCCTGATAGCTATAATCTCCAAAGATTCAAATGTAATGTCAATCGACATCTCCAGATGGCTTGATCTATCCCCCATCCTTCTCCTCATCCTTTCTTCTATCACTCCTCTTTGCTCTAGCTCCAACTCTCTGAAACCTTTTGCGTGCTAGTGGCTTCCCGCCTTGTTTGGGGTGAAACCCCTAAAAAAAGACACATTAACAAAACCGATTTAATTAATTTCTATTGACACCAAAGTAAAAAAAAAAAAAAACAGGACTGGTCACAAGATTTTATCTTACTTGTCCAGAACACGTCGGTGAAAGAGAGAACTATTTGGGAAAATATCTACACTTCTTCACTCACCATATTGTTTCATCCCAACGCTAGAAAACGAAAGCCGAATAACTGTCACCACCGATACCACATCTAACAGAAACAACACAAAATCCTACCAACTAACACTCTATCTACAAAATTTGAAAATCAATTTGTTATCCCTAAAACTATGGTCTATATCACCACCTGCAAGAAAATCGGAGATATAATTAGGAAGAGAAATAAACCCAGCACAAATTCAGATGATGACATTTATCGAAGAAACTGTTTGCACTGTAAAACCACCTATATCGGCCAAACATCGTAGCATTTAAAAGCACTTATCTGCGAGCATAAAATATATTTATACTGAAGCAGCCTTTTCATTCGCTCATAATACACAGGAACAAAACCGAGCATAAATCCAATTTTACTTATACCACCCTAATTAAAAATGAACATAATTCTTTCTTCGCGGAAATACTGATAAATATTTTACCAACTTTAAACACGCGTCGAAAACACAATATTACTTCCCCAATATTTATTACATCCATTGTAAAAGTGTAATGTATGTTTACCACAAGAGTTTTTCAGCAAAATCGTCCCCAAATCAACATGCAAATAACCACCTAACATAAATAATATCTACTGAATTATGATAGACTTACACACATGCATAAAACAACATTTATTTTTATTTCTGTCAATTTCCTTTATTCTTTTTGCAGCTTGAAGGGAACATGTCGTCTCAACAATTTAAATACACATGAAACTCGATTAACAAATGAAAATCAAACAACACAAAAATAAAAATACCCGAATTTCTTCTTTTTTGTACAGATCTCATTCTCTGATGAAGCTTTAATATAAAGGAAAATACGTTAGATTGAATAAACGTTTCCTATATGTATTTAACACACATACACACACACACACACACACACACATATATATATATATATATATATATATATATATATATATATATATATATATATATATATATTCACATTTCATTAAAAACAACTGACAAGGTGCTTTTATTTATTTATTTGTCAGTCGTTTTTAATGAAATGTGCATGAAAGAAGGATTCCTGCCAAAATACACAAATATATATATGTATATATATATATATATATATATATATATTTAAGAATAGTTAATATTGATTTTTTATAGCATTCCGAAGGATGGAAAACAATGCGAATAGCGAGTAAAAGGATGAGGAGCAATAAGAGAACTTGAAATGTCATAGCACTGACTGCAGGATTTCCCCGAGACTATTATGCAACGTTGTTTTAGACACATTTAAATGTAATTTACCTATTTTCAACGCCATTTTCTTATCGTTTCATTTTTATTGAACCAAATCAAAATGTAACTCATCTGGAACGTTGGTAAACGTTAATTAGTTTTGTATACTATAATTATTCCATTAAAACTATACTGGCGAAATAGACAGTTTTATGATAATGATTAGTTTTCTTTATTTCATTTTCCCTTTTTTTCAATTCTTTGTTCTTTGAACTTCTCTTGAATAATTTATCAATATTTGATATATTACAAGTCCTCCCTCCGTTTTATATAGACAAGGATAATAAAATCTGTATTATAATAATTTCTTGATTTCCTCCTGATACTAGCGCGCACGGTTTATGTCTAATAACGAAACGATACATACTTAAATAATTTTCTCCTATGTGTCTTTTTGTATGGGATTTTCTCACTCTAACATTGAACTTTGGATGGTGCTACTCTCTGTATATCTTAAATGGTATATACTTTCAGGAAGCAAGGTAGCATTAATCTCTGCATATTCCGTTAAATTATTATCTGTGAATTGTCATGCAATCTTTGTGATGATAGAATAGAGTTTTCACATTGGCTTGACCACGCTTTTGTAATACAGATTTCCCATTTTCGTAGACTGGTTGTCAGACAGTTCGCTTTGTTTATTTCACCCGGTAGATGTGGAAGAAGCAAGAGACTAACAAAGAATATCACATTATATTACACTTTCAATACAGGTATACTTTATACTCATCCTACATCCAAATGGTGGTGCAAGCAGTGCAAAATGATAATTCTGAAACACTGGAAATGTTATCTTTTCAGCCATTTATGCACTTTGATTTAATTTACATTTATAATGACTCAGATTCTCATTCAAGACAAATGATGACTATCCTCTTTTCTGCTATCTATGCTAAAATGTATAAATTAACACTTGCGTGACAGAGTGTCTGTCTATATTTCTGAACTGAGGTATTATGTACACTATTTACATTATTTGGACTATTGTCCACATCTTTCTCGCCATATTTATTAAAACGTTTCGGCCCTTCAGTATCTGTCTATATTTCTGAGATGAAGTTATTATGTACACTATTTACATTATTTGGACTATTGTCCTCATCTTTGTCGCCATATTTATTACAACGTTTTGGCCCTTTAGTATCTGTCTATATTTTTGAGATGAGGTATTATGTACATTATTTACATTATTCCGACTATTGTCCTCATATTTGTTGCCATATTTATTACAAAGTTTCGACCCTTCAGTATCTGTCTATATTTCTGAGATGAGGTATTATGTAAAGTATTTACATCATTTTGACTGTTGTCCTCATCTTTGTGGCCATATTTATTACAACGTTTCGGCCCTTCTGTATCTGTCTATATTTCTGAGATGAGGTATTATGTACACTATTTACGTTATTCGGACTATTGTCCTCATCTTTGTCGCCATATTTATTACAACGCTTCGGCCCTTCTGTATCTGTCTATATTTCTGAGATGAAGTTATTATGTACACTATTTACATTATTTGGACTATTGTCCACATCTTTGTCGCCATAATCACAACGTTTCTGATATTTTACGCTCCGGCCTTCTTCAGGTCGTTGAAATGTCAAATTGAACCCTTTATTTCGCTCACTGGGGTAGACTGTTCTATTTACACGTGCCGTGTTTAATGGATTCAGTTGTCAGTTATCTCCTGTTAATTCCCCTCTCCAAGTTCTCCACTGCCTTAGCCGGGTATTTAACTCACACACTTTGGGTTCTCTCACTGGATATAACTAACGGCTTAAGGCAGTGGAGAACGTGAAGAGGGGAATTAACAGGAGATAACTGCCAATTGACATCCATTAAACATGGCACGTGGAACTAAAACAGTCTACTCAAGTGAGCGAAATTAAGGGTTCAGTTCCGAAGAAGGCCGAAGCGTACAACGGCCGAAACGTCGTAATAAATATGTCGACAAAGATCAAGACAATAGTCCGAATAATGTACATTGCCGTGACACATTATATCCAATAGCAGATGAATCAGAACAGCCTAGCACGGTGACTAAAATAAATATTACTTTCAAATTCCAAAAACTTAACAGAATAGAGTGGAAGGTCGTAGGCAATACTAGCTGAAACCCCGTAACTATCACATGCAATATGACTATTTCTAACAAGTCAATGTCTACTAAAAGCACTAATAATAAGAATATAACCTTTGAGATGTTTCTTCCGGATATTTTTGGTTATTCATTATCAAAGTTCACCCTTCCATTTTATTATATTATTTTATAAAGAAAAGAGGCCATTTGTATGCTCCTGGGGTTGACACGCTGACTCCTCTTTTCCTTTGCCTTTCGAGTGCATCACTGCCAATAATTTGTTCTATTCTTTCTCCTTATCCATAAACCATCATCTGCTTATCTTCGATTCCTATGAAAACCGTGTTTCCCTTTCTTTTTATACCCTCGTAACTTTCACATGATAATGTCGTTTTCTTTGATGTTTACCCATTCAACTCTCGGGTTCTTTTCTTTTCTGATCTTATCGAAACCAGCCTACGTCGCTACCCGCCCCCCACTCGCCGTCAACATCTCAACACAACAAATACTGACTATTTTGAAGACCATGATTAAATTCCCCAGTCCGTGTGGATCGTCCCACCTGTTAACCTTGGATGTCTGTGCTACCGTAATTTGAGTTGGACAAGCTTTGTCTCGTCGAAATAGAAATAAACGTGGCCCATATAAAAAGAGCATTGGGTCAGCAGAGGCAGTAAATTGAAGAAAGCGATGAAAAATGATATATGACGGTGATAAATGACTGACAAGTGATTCTCAGATATTGTGAGAGAAAAGTGTCACGTTGTCCGTGATCTTTTCCTAATAAAGAATTGGAAAGACAAAAGAGTTTATGATCAAATTTAATCTCCTATTCAGAAGAATCTTAAAGAGCGCTTTCACTGGTTTATCAAACTGATGCCTATCATGAGATATTTATAAAGAATATATAAACAGAGTTAATTTTATAATTAATCCGATATTTAAGTTAGAAATTCCGGTCTATTTTTTTTCATTATTATTTTATTTCTTTTGATTTCTGGTGTGTACACATTTATTTCCGGGTCCCGCCCAGAGACCTAAGGTTAGAAATGGCATCATGACGTTTTCCACTGATCAATTAAATATATATATATATATATATATGAAGAAATATAGTCTTAAGGTGTGCTATATTTATGGGATAAAGTGCTCAATATCAGAGATAGAGCGTGTGTAAATATAAAAGGGAACATTGAAGTAAACACTTAGAGGCGACAGTCTGTTTCATGCTAGACGCAATCGTCAGGCCACGAGTGCTGTTATTTTTCTTGGCTATTTATATATACGGGTCAGTGGTCCATTGTGGGTAGACTTTTGGGGCGGTTATTTTACCGGAAGTCGTTTTTTTATTTGGGTTAAATTCTTTTGCTTGTCATTGTTATTTTTATTATTTTTATTTCTTGTTATATATTTATTTTTTTATTATTTTTATTTTAATCGATGTTTATATTAACGTAGTCGAAATTTGTTTATATCACATATTTGATAGTTTTGTTTTGGTTTGGGAACATAATTAAAGCCTAAAACCCTAAAAAAATGAAAATGTTAGTATGAAATTGGCTTTAATAATTATGTTTCTGTTGCTAGAACCACGAAATCTTAAGTTTCTAAAAGGTGTATACATGAACGTAAACATCTTTTATGTCTAAACAATTAACAATGTTTTTATCACGTGTCGTCATTTGTCTGATATTTATTTCTTGAATAAAAATTGTTCGATTTGTAGAAATATGATTTTTCTTTACTTGTTTGTCATTTTCAAATACTAGTTATTTATTTAGGAAGATATAATGTTTAAATTATAGTCTGTAGGGATAGTTATCACCCCATGTGGAATAACAAGAAATAGCACTGGAGAGTTAGATATTTAAAAGAAGAAGCGTATATGTTATGCTATATTGATTTTCTGAGTAGGCTTAGCATAGAAATAAATAGAATATGAGAGACGCGAATGAAGAAAGAAAAAGACTTGACGGCAAGTCCTCAACCGCAGCAGCAGCAATCAAATCATCGGCAGCAGCAGTCAAAACATGGCATCCAGCGGCAGTTGCAACTTAATCAGCAGCTAGGTTATGTTTAAGGCTTTACATTTACGACGGCGCAGAAAAATGGGGTTGTTGGTAAAAAAACGTTGGTTTGTGAAATCGGTGACATACTGGTTGTGAGTTAATCCCTGGGTCGGATAGCAATAACTGAACAGTTCTAAATAAAATAAGACTTAGACAATATCCCTAGATATGTATATCGATCTGGGTAACCAACAGGGAAACACCCTTAGATTAAATAATTTCAGTTCAGTATTCTCTGTAGGTTATCCAGATAGATATACACCTGAGGAATGCTGGAAGTTACAGCGACAAAAAGGCTGTGATAGCGACAACATAATGTGGAAAATAGTCCGAATATAGTTAGTAATAACTCATTTCAATAATTAAGACATTGGTTTGTAACATCCAAATCGAGTCAGTAACTAATTATTTGGTTTATAAGTAGAATTCGTTCATATTCTACAAGATTATTTGAATTATTTTACCGTTATGTTTTATGGTATTTTGTATCTCTATTAATTCCTACAGTTTTTGTTTATCGTTTTGTATCATTGACACTTGCGGCCAAATTACGTCGAAACGCCGGTTCTCGTACGATAATCCAAATTAAGCACCTGTCAATAACTAGATGGGTGACCGCTTGGGAATAGCAGGTGCTGAAAGCGTGGATGTGAGGCTGGTGCAATGGTTAACGACTCGGAATGAGAAATCGAACAGTCGAGTTCCAATTCTAATTCATTATATACACTTACGCCTTGAAAATCTATGAATCTATCTCTTCCTCCCCCCAGCATTGGATTAATTAGTATGACTTGCATCAGGAAGTCATTATTATCTAAAAAGAAAAACTTGTTACAATCTAAAATATTTCCCGGCTTCAAATAACCTGAAAAAATTAATCAATCTTTATTATATTATTACTTTATTTGTTAGAATTACGATGAAGCATAGGTTGAAATTAAATGGAAAAAAAAAAAAAATTTTTATGACAACCGAATAGATGGCAGAAATGGGTTGCCAAATTTTGCGTTATGATACTTGCCTTTATTTATTTGTCTTAGTCTGGCAAAATATTGGATTATCTATTGACGACACGATCTAATCCTACTTGTTGGTGAAAAGAGTTTTGTAACGATTGCAGTACTGTATGAGGCCGCCTAACCGTTAGTATCGACAATAAGACGTAGCCGATTCAGACTGGCATTGGCTCGACGGAAAACGCTACGGCGGTGATTACTGTCAAAATGAAACGGCCGAGTTTAGCTGCCGAGTCTATTGAAAGCTGATTAGATACGTTGACGGACGACGGGTTCATGAACTCTTAGTGACGAACAAAGATCAATGGAGAGAGACATTTAGTACTTTCTATGAGAAACAAATGTGAATTGTCTTGCATTGTCTGAAGTGATGGTTGAAAGTGTGCAAATGGTGTTGATTATGTCGGGAGATAATACATCTCTCTATTTCGATTCTATTTGCCATTCCCATTTATTGTTATAACTCAAATGTAAATGTATCTGTACAGACAAGTATATTACAAGTGGCATACACACCAAAACATGAACAAAACTCACAGATATTTACAACCAAAATAACTTGGAAAAATGGATACGCGCGTTAATTGTTACTTATATTGGAACTAATATTTTTCTCTTTGTTGCTATCATCAAAGTTTCCTCTTTTCAACGTATTTTCCAGGTAACTATCGATCTGAGAATCCATCTTGGAAGTTCGAAATAAATTCTTTATTTAATCCACAGGGGCAGATATTCTTACTCCGCTGTCCGTGTAGATAGATATATCGTCTTTTCATTTAATATTACTGAGTTATTGTTCGTCCTGTTTACACCAATTCTAAGTAAGCCCCACCTCTGAAGCGATTGATCTCACAATTTCTAAGTCTTCAAATTCACAAACTAATTCTATAATCCACTTGGCGATAATCTATAATTTGTAGTCTTAAACGTAATGTTTTTTCGATCTTGCTTCTACTAGACAACACCTTAGATTATATAATAATTTCATTTCAAAATTCGGATCAGCGGACAAAAAAATGATGGTTGGAGTTCACAAAAGCTAACTCATTGTAATAACAACCGTAAAACAACGACGACATTAGTCTGAATGTAAATAAAGCAAAAACGTATTGTTTAAAATGCCAGAAATTCAGACAGAAATTAACATGAAACATTAAGTATGCAATTACGTTCTGTATAAATGTGTGCGATACTAAATAACTAGCAATTGCTCTAAAATTAGTTAATACCAATTTAATAACGATGTCTTTTTATTTTTCTTCAGATACGAATCTGAGATTTACTATGTGAACATATATAATAGTGTGTGAATTCATTCCATTTAATATTACTTAAGAAGTGTAAAATAAGCTGTTATTCTCTGAATGACACATATTCCTCAAGACCAAGATATATACGTTTATCACAATTAAACATTATTACAACGGGTAATGATGGACAACGCAGGAAATAAATGCCGAAAGCACGGGACTCTTCTTGTCCTGCAGGATCTACAAAATACTGATGATTAATAATGACGTCATGAGAGCATACCCCGTGGTTGATTTCCTCGATTTCAACATAATCTGCACAGCCATCTGAAAGACTATGACTTCAAGGCTGAATATAGCGCACACTCACCTCATTCGGTGTCTTTGCTCGCAGATCCGACATATTTTAATCTGCCTGGAAATTTGGTACAATATCGACCGATAATCTTTAAAGAGCGTGTTTTTAACTGTGCCATACACGCCTCGTACTTTCATTCCAAGGAGAATTCCAATTGAGACCACAAATAAATTGCATATTTGATCTTCTCCAAGACATCGGACCAAATCTTCTAGAGTTGGAGATCAAGATGAAAGCATACGCCGAGTATCCTTATCCGTACAAATAAAAGGATTAGACACGGAAGAGCATTCCCGCGAGCACAACCTCAAAGTTGACGTGATCATTTTTGAGAACAGCAAAATTGACTATATCTGACTAGGTGATCTTTCAAAGAAACTATATTATGCAAACTTAGCCAGAAAAAAACCAATATCTACGCTTTTAATACTATATATTCCTGGAGTCATAACTATCTTTCGAAACGAGTTGATTATCCTTAAAATGTAACAGCCATGACACGTATCTAATACATGCAATAAGGTGGATATTGTTCATGAAACATATTTCCATACTTAGTTGTTGAAAGTTACGAATTAACTGAGTAATCAGATAGAGTGCCATGTTCGATTGAATAGTGTTGTTCACCTAAACTGAGAAACACTGGGAATGATGAAATCGATGTTTTGTCCCATGAACCATACAGCGGTCTCAGTTTTGACATTGTCTTTTGGTTAAAGTGTTCATCCATCTTTCTTGATGAGAACGGAAATAAAATATAAGGATAATCCGCGTGTGATAATAGCTCGGCGGCTTGAAGTTTTCATTTCTGTAAGGAATCCTAAAGACATCATTTACCTATGCTGCGTCCTGGGTATAACAATAAATGCTCAGGAGATTGCAGGTTTTGCGAATCTTTGACCCTGCTGTTGGTCCCAGATCAACTCTGACTCGGGGTGGTACCACTTGTTGGGTCCCACCTATGAGCAAATAGTGAATTTAAAAACAAAATTCAACAGTGTATTTTTATAATAAAATATATTTATAGCAAAATGACAATCAATGGAACACTAAAAGAATATAAATATAGATGTTTTATAGTAAAACTGCGTCATTATAATCGGTAGCACAATCATGATTGTCCAGTAAATGCTGCCCAATGGAGGAGGAATGCACCGCTTGAGTGGTTCTATTTCACGACTCTGAATACTAGAACGCAAATAGGCAGGAACGTGTTGCGTAATACGCATTTCCAGCCTTTGATTGGTTCGTCTGGTATACACAGCATCACCACGGTATTTAAATTTATATATTATTGAACTATTCTGAAAATAGGACAACCGATCCTCTCTGAAGGATGCAAACGCGGATCTCATTTGGCATCTCACAGTACGCAACTTGACAGCCTTGTAGCAGGAAGGAATACAAACATAAATTCTGTCAGCAAGCAACTGGCACTTCCTGTCTAACCAAGGTAACTTCAGTTAAATTGAGCACCGGCTACGCCAGAGAAACGCTGGTTCTTTAAACCGTTTAACTTTTCTAACAATAACGCGTTTAATGATGTTAGTAGGATAACCATTACCTCCAAAAATTTCTTGGGCCCTTGCAAGATCTGCGTTTAACAAGTCAGTAGAACAAATCATCAAAGCGCAATAAACCAAGATAGAAACTAAACAGATTTTACGGAACATATCAAACACAAGTTCTTCATGAAAACCCACGAAAATATTAGACAGTATGGGACACAAAGTACGAGTCTTCGTTTATATATATATATATATATATATATATATATATATATATATGAATATATACAAATACATACACATATTCTTTGTTGTATAAAAACAGTGTTCACTATAAAATAACTGAGTTATGAGGTATATTTGAATAAATAAATATATATAATACCCCACATCGACAGTACGACTCTGAGTTGCATGCACCGCGTCAGGTATTTATTGTTGTTTCCAGTTTACGATCACTACGTGAAGATTGCATTAGGCATAAATCTCCGAGTCGTACTCTCGGCGTGGGGTATTATGAATTTTATATATATATATATATATATATATATATATATATATATATATATATATATATATATATATTTAAAAAATATGGTACAGTTCAATTTATATTACAGTAAAGCATTTATACAAAAAGCAAATTAGTAAAGTTAATGATATAAAATGGCGAAATATCTTCGTTAACAAAATTTTAAAAATGCATTAACTTACCATTCACTCAATGATTGTTATAATCCTTGTTTGTTTTTAAATTATGAGCTGTATAAAGTCTTTCTTTAATACGCAAGAACTTTCGATTGTACATTCAGTCATCTTCAGGCATGGAAATTATTTTGTTTTTGGTAAACTTTAGGTAGCATCCGACGTGCAAATCTTTGGGATAACAACTGAGACATTACTCTATTTATTGAACTATTTAGTTCATGCCACATTGACTGATAAACTCGTTCAACAAAAAAAATTACAATTGTCATATTAGTAAAAAAACACTCTCTTAAATTTTCAAAAGATTGAACGTTAGCGTTGCGACTGCACGCTCCAAAAGTTTATATCCGTTAACAGTAACACATTTAAAAAAATAAAAAACATATTTCGATTCACATTATATTTTTTGTCTCAGATGCTACCTATAATATATATAAATTAATATAGTTTTAAGGTGTCCTCTATTTATGGGATAAGATGCTCAATATCAGAGATAAAGCGTGTGTAATTATCAATATCAAGGTCAACACTCAGGGACGACAGGCTCTTTCATGCTAGGCGCAATTGCCAGGCCGCAACAGTTAATTATGCCACGAAACCCTGGAAATATATTATGGCGCGAAACGTCGGCAATTAAATTATGTAAATTATGTGGCGAAATCGTCGGCCTGGCGATTGCGTCTACCATGAAACACCCTGTCGCCTCTGAGTGTTGATGTCAATGTTCACCTTTTTATATATAATATATGTATGTGTGTGTGAGATAAAATATAGTGTTTAAACAATTTTATGAGACAACTGAGGTAAGTCTAGTGAAACATGCTAAAAGTAGACATTATTCCCAAAATTGGAAAGAGTAAATTAAACAATTGACTAGGTTGTTTGTCAAACAACCCCCGCCTATGCATCGAAGTTTCCTCATATGATATTCAGTTATTCTATATTAGCCGACACATTGCATTTTGATCTAACCCGAAAAAATCCTGTCTCATTCATTGTCTAGTATGAAGGATCTTTTTACATGACACCATTATATTTTAATGCTATAAATCCGGAATATTAAATTCCGCCTTTGACACCATCAAACGGTCAGCTGCTGAAATCTTCACCTGGCTGGGCTGACGTCCGGATGTTACACCTTGCCAAAGGGTAATCCGTGATTTGGCACAGGGACACATTCAGTGTTATCATTCTTCTAGATTGAATGACAACCACGGCTAGAAAGCACCATATGACATGCTATTTAATACAATGATGTGGCAGAAGAAAAGTATAAGTTTATCAATGGTTATTTATACGTAACTGTATGTAACGGACTCGACTGGAATTCGAAATCGACTTCTCATTCAAAACTACTATCCCACCGATATCCTTAAACATTAAATGCATCGTGCGACATTGTAGTGACTTTGAAATAACTGACTGACCCTTTTCAAAGGTGCCTATGAATATAACAGCGTTTTACATTTTTTTGGTTATTTAGCTAGGCTAATTATAGAAAAATCTTGTTCACAAGTTCTCACTTCTACAAAATCGTTCCTGATAAATTATTATGTGTATAGATTTGTAGCAACGTGAAAGTGCGAATCATGTAGATTCATGCCATTCCCGGCCACAGGGGTTGGGTTAATACGTTTGGGTGAGGGTTAGTGGTGACAGTTAGGATTCGATACTAAACTGTTTCATTAGATAATCGAAATCGATTTAGCGATTTCTTTCCACATACTGATGTCACATACTCTCCCTGGCACATGTACATTATTTTAGAAACGAGGGAGATGTCCGTCTTAAAAAGATACGTAAAAATAAAAGATATATTATTAACTGTTTTAGCGAGTTAGATCCTTAAGTTTGTCAAATTCTTGGAGTTTGTCCTATCTTTATTCGTGTGTTGCCCATTTTCCACCACCGTGAAAGATTAAGCACCTTTCAAGAATAATTTTGGAATAAAATCCTACGACATCCAACGTAGTCCAAAATGAGAGGCTTTTAGGGGCTGAATTCCGCGATAATCGACTGTCGTTCTCACAGATCAAATTATCCTCGCTGTAATGCTATTTTCTTTATTTTATTAAAACAATGACTTTCAATTACATTATTTACATTTGAAGAATAAAGGAAATTGACAGATATAAATAAAATGTTGTTTTATGCATGTGTGTAAGTGTATCATAATTCAGTAGATATTATTTATGTTTGGTGGTTATTTTCATGTTGATTTGGGGATTATTTTGCGTAAACAACTCTTGTGGTAAACATACATTACATTTTTACAAGGAATTTAATTTATATTGGGGAAGTAATATTGTGTTTTTGACGCGTGTTTAAAGTTTGTAAAATATTTATCAGTATTTCCGCGAAGTATATGCGATATAAAGAATTATGTTCATTTTTATCTAGGGTGGTATAAGTAAAATCGGATTTATGCTTGGTTTTGTTCCTGTGTATTATCAGCGAATGAAAAGGTTGCTTCAGTATAAATATATTTTATGCTCGTAGATAAGTGCTTTTAAATGCTACGATGTTTGGCCGATGTAGGTGTTTTTACAGTGCAAACAGTTTCTTCGATAAATGTTATCATCTGAATTTGTGCTGGGTTTATTTCTCTTCCTAATTATATCTCGAATTTTCTTGCAGGTGGTGATATAGACCATTGATTTTCAAATTTTGTAGATAGAGTGTTAGTTGGTAGGATTTTGTGTTGTTGCTGTTAGAAGTGGTATCGGTGGTGTCAGTTATTGGGTTTTCGTTTTCTAGCGTTGTGATGAAACAATATGGTGAGTGAAGAAGTGTAGATATTTTCCCAAATAGTTCTCTCTTTCACCTACGTGTTCTGGACTAGTAAGATAAAATCGTGTGACCAGTCCTGTTTTATTTTGTTTTTTGTTTTTTTTACTTTGGTGTCAATAGAAATTAATTAGATCGGTTTTCAATTACATTATTTACATTTGAAAGATTCTCTTTGTCAGTTCATGACACACGCCAACTGGAAGTCCCGAGCCGATAAGAAATCTTCTTCATGCGCACATATTCCAAAGAAGTTTACACTTCGCAAAATTATTGATTATTATCAAATAGTTTTTTTTCAAGAGGCCCAATGTTAGAAGTATCGATCAAAGTACAGCATACACATGAAGGTGAAATAGCACTGTCTTTTGAGAAAGATAGAAGCAATAAAAAGTTTTAAATATTTCAAAGGTAAATCATGTTCATAATTAGCATCTCTAAAGATTTTCTTCGAAATCCTTCAGGTCATAATAGAAAATCTTTGCACAATATTGCATATTTATTGATATTCATTGAAATAAAGAGTTATGAGCAGAGCTGCGTTTTATCTGAATATCAGAAATGCCCTAAAAAATTAAGAGATTACAAGCAACTGGAAGAATATATCCCCTGTTCATTATGAGACTTATGGCATTTTTTCAGAAACTTATTTTTCTAATGTCTTCTTTTAGAAAAATAATTATCAGGTTTCTCAGGGATAACAATTCTACTCCAGTGTTTTAAAGATTTAGGGAGTAAATCTGTGTTGCACCTTAGTAAATGTGTTGTTGGTATTTAATGCTCCATTTTCAAAAAGAATCTTTGTAGAAATTCCTCATCTAGAAATGTCAAAATTATTCAGTGTTTTTCCAGTAATTATGGGGAAAAAGAATTCTGAAAACAAAGAATGTGTCTCATTCTTGTTCTATTTAGGATCTTGCTACGGATAAAGATTTGACTAATTGGTCGTGTCAACGTATTAATTTCAAAGAGAAAGGATTTTGCTGTTAATCCTTCTGGGGCTTAAGTTTATATGAGTTTCCAGTTGTTATCTGAGGTATACCAAGATTTCAAATGACAGAAACTGGGCTTTTGTTCATAAATCTTTACTACTCATTTAGTATTTCCAATACTGATATGATTTGATTCAAGTTAAACATTTGTCATGGATGAGAACGACCATATTCAACCGCACGTCATGGCTATGGCGATAAACTGCATCCGCGTCCTGGGTAAGACGATAAACTACGTCCAACAGCAAGGCCTCTGATCGGGAGGTTTTGAGGAGCGTGGAGCCACCTCTTAATTGCTGGTGTTCCCAGGTCCACCCTGACCCGGAGTGGTAGCATCTGTTAGGGTCCCAGCTATAGGCAAATAGCTAATCCTGAAACTGAGGCGAAAAGCAATATAAAAGTGTAAAAATCGGTTTTAATACCAAAAATACTTTGTAAAAATTATTACCAAACAAAGGTTTGAAGAAAAAAGGTTTCTAGTAATATTTTTTTGAAAAAAGGTTGTCAGCATTAAATAAGCCATTGAGGTTTATATGCCGTAAAACACAACAAACCAAATCAAACCACATTCAAGCGCCTGCGAAAAGGTTATATATGGTGAGTGAGCTTGTGGTTGAATAGTAAAAATTAGTTTTGTTCATAATATGTCAACAAAAATAGAAACGTTATTAACACAGTGATCATTTCATGATTACGATTAGTATTAATTCCACTCCAAACATATATTCTACAAAGTACTCGAAGAAGAATCATAAAACTGGTTTTGAGATTTTGGATGATTGCATAAATGTATTTTACTCAATGATTCCTTATTTTATTCGAAATTATTTCAGCAGATAATCTGTATATAAAAGTAATGAAAATTACTTAAATTTATCTGAAGTGTTATGTTTAATTCCCTTTTTTTAATTGGCAATATAAACAAAGCACTATAGTATTTTACACTCTAAATACCTTTGAAATTAGTGGCAGCTGACTGAAGCGTCGGCTTCATCTCAACTGTTTACATATTAATGATGCGCAGCGATGCAAACCGTTAAATGAAATCGGAAGTAATACTCGAAGTGCTTTTATGTCGCTGATCTTTTAAGATATTGGATGGGAAATAACGTCACTGTCTTCACAGAGAATTCCGTCAGCCCGAATGGCTGAGATATTTCGCATTTTCAATAAATCATGATCATAGTTCAATGCTCCTTGTCTGACGCCACAATGTATCAAGACCAAAGTGCTTCAATCTGTAGGAGAAAATCAGGTTGAAAGTTGACCTTTCCGGACAAGTGAATGTGGGCGAAATTCAAGGTTTGCAACGAAAGCTACCATTTCCACGCAGATGGTGCTTGCTGGTTTTGCAATATGGCGTCAAAAGGTCGAAATAAGAAAGAAAGACGCGCCGCCTTCATAAACACTGCATGCATTTCTGTCCATTTATTTGGAATTGCAATGCGATGAGTGAACTCAACTTGGAAAAGGATTCCTTTGATTCAACACAGACAATCTCGACCCATCAACATTTCCTGTTATTTGACCCGGGTATTTGCTGCTAACATTAACTTTTCACTGACGATTTCGACTTTCTCATTTCTGTATGATATTATTTCAAAAGTAATTGTCATGCAAATAGATATTACGTATTTCATATGCAAAAATGTAAATTTAAAACATTTATAATTCTGACTTCAAAATTTTGCATATATATATATAATAGAAATGTTACATCCAACACAATCATGTCTCTCTCCCTCCTCACTTCATTAATTTACATATACTTAGTACTGCCCGTCAAAAATGTGTAAATTTCTTTTCATTTTTTGTTTCAACCTTTGGAAGTCATGTCTGATGATCCGCGGTCCTTTAAAAGGGCTGTGGTGAAATAATTTATTACATGGAACCTTAAAGTGGTCTGTTTTTATTTAATATATATATATATATATATATATATATATATATATATATATATATATATAGATAGATAGATAGATAGATAGATAGATAGATAGATAGATATAGATATATATATCTATGTGTGTTTCTGTATATGTGTATATGTATATGTGTATTATAACCGACACTAGACACTTGCGTTTAAATTTCATTCTCATTCTAAACACATATACAGACAGACACACACATGCACATACACACACAAACATGAACCCTACAATCCATACAAAGTGTGTATGTGTGCGTATATACTATTTACTTGTAATAAAACAATATATATGTATGGTAAAGTAATATATATATATATATATATATATATATATATATATATATATACAAGCAAAAACACAGACACAATACACAAAAGTGGAGAATTTTTAAAGAAACCATACAGTGGACATAAACTGATCAGAAGAAATACCTAATCCCTTCTACTTTCTCTGACCAATACTATTTTTTTTACCATTTAAGCAAAGGAATGTTTTTCGCCTGTCTAAGAAGAATTTGGATTACTATCACACATAAAAGAAAATAGATAAACCTAAAAAATAATTCCTTTAAATGATATGTGTAAATAACCAATCTTTGCCTGATGAAGATCACAAAATACGAAACACGTGTACCTAAAATGTGGATAATAAAGTATAATATAAAAAAATACGTTATAATAATAAAGATTTGCAGCTTTTCTTTTATCTTTAAGACATATATATATATATATATATATATATATATATATGTGTGTGTGTGTGTGTGTGTGTGTGTGTGTCTGTGTGTGTGTATGTGTGTGTGTGTGCGTGTGTATATGTATCTCCGCAAAAGGGCGAGGGTGTAAAACGTATATTTTGAATAATAACATTCCAACACGCAGAGACATTTTAAAAACCTGCTAGAACACCATCATCCTAACCACCGCTGGTTTCGCCGTATATTTAAAGAATTCAGTTAAGTATCCGTATATTAAAAATAATTCTGTTATTTATTAATATATAAGAACATATGCAAACATTGGCAAAATATCTTGAATTCTATCAATGCCCAGGTATAAAATACAGGTTGTCCCCACAAAAAGTGACATCATTTCGCAGGCCAATAATTTTGCCAATTCTCGTTGAAATAACTTCAAATTTTCACAGAATTGTATAGAAACAGATCGAGATTTTATATTTAATGGAAGATGACAGTACGCGCTTATCTCAATGAGAATGTGCCAGAGACATGGATCGGGCGCCGTGGTGGAAATGAAGACAATTTTTTGATAAATGCCCGCCGCGGTCACCAGACCAGTAACCGTGTATTTTCTTTTTATGGGGATATGTGAAGGAAGTAGTGTATGTCTTCCCTCTTCCTGCTAGCATTGATGAACTCAAGCAGAGAATCACTTCAGCACTGGATAATGTTACCGGAAACAGCGTGTTTGGCAAGGGCTTAACTGCCGACTTGACGTGTAGCATGAATTCTTATGAAATCGGTCCCATAATAAATTTATGATGTTCAACACCTAAACCTTTCAATTTCATTGAGCTCGACTTAGTAGTTTTCAACATAGTTGTTGTTTTTTTTAAAAATTGGAATCCCTGCATATTAACATATTTAATACAGATCTATTTATATATTTATAATACAATTGGTATTATTGCTTTTCGACGTGCATGTTTAGGGCAGGTTAATTTTTCACTTTTCAGAAAATCAAAATAACACCCAGGGCCAAAGCTGGAGTTTGATCTGATAAGTATTAGCAATAAATATTCGATTCATAGCTTTTACTATTTCTTGACCATTTAGGTTTAAATATTATCTGAAGAAAATATATCAAAATAACTGACATCAGGTTTTTGCCGCTCATCAGAATTTTACTATTTCCTGAATAAACCCAAATAAAGTTGAGAGTTTAGACACATTGAATGTAAAATATATTCAAATTAGAATTCTAAATATGAATCACCACGAGTAAAATATGCAATTTGTTTACTGTATTCGATGTGTAAAATAGAAATTGTAAATTATTACAAAAAGGCTAATCAATGAATAAGATCCCTACTTTCTATTAGGCTATAATTACTATAAAAACAAACATTAAAACTATATATAAAACTATAATACTGCTTGGCACTAATTAAAAGACAAAATGTTTAAAATGTCTTTATTGAAAATCACATTAAAACTACTGCACTGTCTAACATATTAGATCATAATATAGCTAAATTGTTCATTATAATTTTACTTTGAAGTAACTGGAGGTCCTATTTGCTGACACAATGGTTTAGTAATAACGTGCATGTTTCTTGTTTATTTCCAGATACAATTTCTGATACTTCAGTAGTCAATTTAACTGCTCTATCCACACTTGGCGAATGTGCAGGGAGATATGGCAACTCAAGCATTATTCTATTCATTAGAATCTCTTACAGTTAATTATTTGAAATACCTTCTTCAAACAGCATTTTATAAAAGGGTAATTAAATCTGACCAGAGTGTCGCTTCAGAATTCAAAGTATTTTTCCAATTTCCTTCGCTGAATATCAATATTTCTGAAACATAAGAATTGTTTTTGTGCTGTGAATTTTGTAACATTCTGTATTTCAGTCGCGACTGATTCTCTGGATCATGTTGAAGATATACAGATGTTGATTATGAAATTTATTATTCCTTGCCATTTCAAATCAACACTCAGCATATACTGAGAGTAGGGATTTTATAAGGCTGTACAATTTATCGTAGAATTCTAATGTATAGGCACCACTTGTTCATAAACACTTTAATCTGATGGATAAAATTAGACATATTGCTGTATTTAGAGGCCCAGTGTTTCAAACAGCAAATCTGGGGTTCACTCTCATTCGATAAATTGCTGCTACAGATTCTAAAATCAGTCTTTTGTCAGTTAAATCTTCTATTTCTCCTGATGTAACATAGAAGTTACCTAGAGTGCTATTCATAGTGTTCGATTCTACCTGGGACAAATTCTGGTAATCATTTTCACTGAGTTTCCCTCGACGACTACTGACATTAGTAAAACTTCTTGTAGCCCCATAGATATGCTTAAAAACAGCTCTAAATGGAAGTTGATTTTGATTAAGTGAACAGACAATGGTGTGAATCTTTCTTTCAAGATTCTTCTCCAGAGCTGTAACAAGCCCTGCCTCAAAACCAGTGTTTGTACTGGTATTGTCCACAAAGATTGTCTCATGGAATTAATGCAGTTGGACTCTTCTAAAGCAGCATCTACGTCCTCTGCTAGAACTAAATCTGTTACATCAGTGTTAGGGATAACTCTGTAGGTGAGGTATCTAAATTCCGTGCTCATCTCTGTTGAAATCAAAAGACTCTCTAGTTCTTTCAGTATCTCTTGTAATCTGTTTATATTGCAAAGTGGTTTTATCAACTCTGCACACTACCATTGCAGACGATACTGTCATGATTCTGAACATGCTTCAGATACTTGGTTACTCTAGCCTTTTCCCTATCTATTTTTCATTAGTTAAAGCTTGCACATAGAAAGCCCCTTATCTTTTACAGTATTTACATTAGTCGGACTATTGTCCTCATCTTTGTCGCTATATTTGTCACAACGTTTCGGCCGTTGTACGCTCCGGCCTTCTTCAGGTGGTTGGAATTTCGAACCGAACCCTTTATTTCGATCACTGGGGTAGACTGTTCTAGTTCCACGAGCCATGTTTGATGGATGTCAGTTATCAGTTATCTCCTGGTAATTTTCCCTCTGAAAGTTCTCCACTGCCTGAACCGGGTATTGAACTCACACTCTTTGGGTCTGTCACTGGATCTAATCAACGACTTTATCCACTGTACCATGTGTCCTCAAGGACATGGCTCGTGGAACTAGAACAGTCTACCCCAGTGATCGAAATAAACGGTTCGGTTCGAAATTCCAACCACCTGAAGAAGGCCGCAGCGTACAACGGCCGAAACGTTGTGACAAATATAGCGACAAAGATGAGGACAATAGTCCGACTAATGTAAATACTGTACATAATACCTCATCTCAGAAATATAGACAGACCCGTATCTTTTAGGTCTAATAAAAGAAGGCATAAGCAAGCTAGGTCCTAAGGCTGTGAGATACATCACCCTTAACAGTTTCCATGGCATATTTGCGTCCTGGGTATGACTATAAACGACATCCGCATCTTGGGTAAGACGATAAACTACGTCCAACAGCAAGGCCTCTGATCAGGAGATTTTGAGGAGCGTGGAACCACCTCTTAATTGCTAGTGTTCCCAGGTCCACCCTGTCCCGGGGTGGTAGCACCTGTTAGGTTCCCATCTATGGGCAAATAGTTAACCCCGAAACTGAGGGAAAAAGCATTATGAAAGTGTAAAAATAGGTTTTAATACCAGAAATACTTTGTAAAAAATTATTACCAGAAATAAATTTTTGAAGAAAAAAAATATTACTAGCAATACGTTTTTGAATAAAAAATATTACCAGCAATACATTTTTTAAAATAATATTACCAGAAATATTTTTGACAAAACAAAAATATTACCTGGAAAAAAAGTTATTGGCATCAAATGACCCATTGAGATTGATATGCCGTAAAACGAAACAAACCAAACCAAAGAATGGCATATCTAGAGATTGTAATTTATCTTAGACTGTCTCTCTGACTCAAAACTGTTATCAGTTGTTTCCCCACTACAAGATATTTATAGAAAAATAACCGTTGTAAAGACAACATATGTAAAATCCTGTTGTTGCTATCTTTCAATCCACCTACCTAATCTCTCTCTTTCAGTTGTAAACTGCCTTTTAGTCATGTTTTCTCTCTTTGAGCTTTTACATATTCCCTGTCTTCAATAGAAAATTGAAATTTCAAAATTTGTATAAGTTTAACAACGGATCTAGCATATATGATAGATATGAAAGAAAGTATCAAAATAGCAAATTATTAGAAGTAAATTTATATTTCTGAAGAAATTTAATTTTCGAAAATCAAGACATGAATTGGTTCAAATTAAACAAAAAAAGAGAAGAAAATGAAGCATAGAATTAACATAAACTTCTTATGAGGAGGACAAACATTAAACTATTTAATGAAATTTCAAAGGTAAATTTGAAATAAAAATCGAATCAAACAATATTACTTGCCTAAATGGAAATATATGTTGTTCCACGGAAATAAACAAACACGTTTTAATAAACGCCAATCACTTCGAAAATAAAAAACATACGCAAATTAAACAAAATGTTTACTTTATTTTTCAAATACAGAAGAACTGATTAATTTTAAAATGACAAACGAAATGTTTATAACGGTGTATACTTAGATAATTTCCATCGAAGGGAAGTTCCGGTACAAGATTCATGGAGGAAATATATTTATTTTAGCCTTTGAGCCCTGCGTTACTGAACAATTTTAACCCTTCTGCCCGTGTTCCTGAATTATAATTCGCAAATAATTGGTATGTAATGTTTCAGGTAGATATAAAAATAGTTACAAGTGTTTACCTACCGTTCAACCGGTAGCTGAGCATTAATTCATTTTTCTCTACCACTGTTCAACCGGTAGCTGAGCATTAATTCATTTTTCACTACCACTGTTCAACCGGTAGCTGAGCATTAAGTCATTTTTCACTACCACTGTTCAACCGGTAGCTGAGCATTAAGTCATTTTTCTCTACCATTGTTCAACCGGTAGCTGAGCATTAAGTCATTTTTCTCTACCATTGTTCAACCGGTAGCTGAGCATTAAGTCATTTTTCTCTACCATTGTTCAACCGGTAGCTGAGCATTAATTCATTTTTCTATACTACTGTTCATCCGGTAGCTGAGCATTAAGTCATTTTCTCTACCACCGTTCAACCGGTAGCTGAGCATTAATTAATTTTTCTCTACCACCGTTCATCCGGTAGCTGAGCCTTAAGTCATTTTTCTCTATCACTTTTCAATCGGTAGCTGAGCATTAAGTCATTTTTCTCTACCACTGTTCAACCGGTAGCTGAGTCTTAAGTCATTTTTCGCTACCACCGTTCAACCGGTAGCTGAGCATTAAGTCATTTTTCTCTACCACTGTTCAACGGGTAGCTGAGTCTTAAGTCATTTTTCACTACCACCGTTCAACCGGTAGCTGAGCATTAAGTCATTTTCTCTACCACCGTTCAACCGGTAGCTGAGCATTAATTAATTTTTCTATACCACTGTTCAACCGTTAGCTGAGCATTAAGTCATTTCTCTACCACCGTTCAAACGGTAGCTGAGCATTAAGTCATTTTCTCTACCACCTTTCAACCGGTAGCTGAGCATTAAGTCATTTTTCTCTACCACCGTTCATCCGGTAGCTGAGCATTAAGTCATTTCTCTACCACCGTTCAAACGGTAGCTGAGCATTAAGTCATTTTCTCTACCACCTTTCAACCGGTAGCTGAGCATTAAGTCATTTTTCTCTACCACCGTTCATCCGGTAGCTGAGCATTAAGTCATTTTTCTCTATCACTTTTCAATCGGTAGCTGTGCAATATGTAATTTTTGTCTACCACCGGTAAATCGTCTGTCAGGGCTCAAAGGGTTAATACTGCTGATATTAAAGAAATTTATTTTTTAGGAGGTATTATAGTGTATTTTTTATTTTTTTTATTTTTAGAATTAGTCTAATGTTTTCCACTGAAAAATAACAAAAACTAAAATCTATATCAGAAAAAAGGAATCGATTTTCATCGCTGGCCACAACTTGTATTCCATATCCATTTTGATTTTAGAAAGTAAATAATTTTGATATTATTCATAATTCTGATATATTTTTCTTTTATTTGTTGAGAACGATTAAATATTGCAATTGCACATTCATTTTCCATAAGGGCGCGAAAACGTTAGATAATGTTAAATATGTCACTGAGCATCAGAATAAAACCACCTATTTTGAAACTAAACTTAAAATTTAGAATCATTTCCTTCAGAAACGGTAACGATAGTTAAAAATATATTGTGTCAATATTTATCATGTCAAACCTCAAATTTCAAATCAATTGCAATATCACTATTCCAAAATATTATATTAACTGCGTATTTTAAAATGATATTAAGCGAAATATATAAAACAATTATAATAATGTTTTTTTCCGCTGTGAGATCCTTTATTAGAATTAAATCTAAAGATATTTTACCATTACTTCATATTTTATTACCATGTATTTAGATAGGATCTTGTTAACACCACGGCAACGTCGTCTATAATGTCGGCATATAGAGCTCACGTCACAATAAAATTACTGTACGAACAATTTAAAGAAAACCTCAATGAACGAGTAAAAAATTCAGGACATTCTGAGAGCTTAGAAAATTGTATAACAATGAAATGATCGGCGACAGGATAATTGGATCACCAATATCCATTTGAAAGCACTTGAAAAAATGGTGTGATGAGAGTTCTTGAGAAGAAATGAAGGAATTCAGACAAAGGAATTGATGAAGTCTTCGAGAATAATAAAAAGATTGTTAGCGCTCTAACGAAACATTCTCTCACATGATTGTAATGTTGAGATAGGAAATCGTCAAAAGCATTAGAAAATTCATTAGATTTCTTCAGTAGCATAAAATATATATAAGAGAAAGTGATTTGCTGAGAAATATGCAAATTAAAAGGCTTTGACAGTGGTCTCTAGTGTTTTAGTAACAACAGGAGAGGATACAGATTCACATATCTAAGATTCAATATATATATATATAAGTGTGTGTGTTCGTGTGTGTCCCTCTGTGTGTCGTTTTGTTCGCTGTGTGTGTGTGCGCGTGTGTGCGTATTTTCAGAGTACATATGTATATATATTATAATGTGGTGTTAGACAAAATGAACATGTACACTGATTTTAACTAGAGATGTTGATCAATACGTCCAATCGAAATAATGCCATTGCTATTAGCTTTATATTACCAAGCATAAATTCATATCATTCGCTCAGACATACCTTCTTTTTGATATTAATGTAATTTTCTGTTATCCTATGACGAAAATATCTTTTATAAGTCTTCTGGAACCAATCAAATTAACGTCAGCTTTGTAAGTTCCATGTTTTTTTCGCGATTGATCCTGTCATACCACTGGTATTTTAAGGTTTTATATAACCGCTCGTGAAGTGTCTGTATATTCTAATTTTATCTGAGGCTTGATTTTACACATAGTGTTTGTTCTTTTGCAATAAAATTCTTGGTTTATCTTTTAGGTACTAATGTACGAGTATGACATTTTGACACAGAGGAGATATTTTACTTATATATCTTTTAGTGTGAATCAAATCTTCCCAGATCAAAGATTCCTGGAATATATTCAATACCGATCTTTTTTTATTTCCTGGCGTGGATCACTCACCATATTATATGATACAAAGGGAAAGAAACGTCTCACAAAATAAATCCCAAGTGGAAATAAAATTTTGCACTTTATGGATCACGATTAATAAAATAACTTCAGAAAAATAGCAGTATTACAGAAAAGGCGTTGCACATTCCAGAAGTGATGTTTGTTGATTGGGAAAATTTTGCAAAAACAATTAAACTCAAAATGGAGTAGGTTAGAAACGTTAGAACAGGGAATCCATTCAAGAATTTGGAAGAATTTATTGACGATTTATTGCTACTTACATTCACTCCGCAATATAGGGAAGCATGCAAACGTATTAATTACTAGTAGTAGTAGCTGTAAGGGTGACAGTAGTAGTTGTAGTAACTTTAAAAATAGTAGCATTAGTAGTAAGGATATTAATATTAGGAGGTAGAGAATGTATTAAGTATGTGAGCCTATTAAATAGCAATGTTAGTAGTGCTACTAGAAACAGTAAGTGTAGTAGTAATACTTTCGTTTAGTTTGTTTAACTGCATATCTACACTTTATGAGTCATTTCATGCCGACAATCTATTTTCTTGTGAGCTATAGTAATTTTTTCCAAAAATGTAAGGTCTTAATTATTTTACTATGAAAATGCATTGCGTGTTAATTTTTTTTCTAATGTATTTTTTATATTTTCATGTTTTGAGGCGAGTCTGGGTATTTACTATTTCTCCATAGCTGGACCCCTAATAGGTGCTACCACTCTGAACCTGGAAGCATCAACAATTAAGAGGCAATTCCATGATCCTCAAAACACCCCGATTAGATGCCTTGCTGCCGGATGTAGTTTATCGACATATACAGTAACGGAGCAGTTGCCGTCGTCGTGGTGGTCGTCGCAGTATTAGTATTAGTCGTAGTAGCAAGGATAGTAGCAGAAAAGTAGAAGCAGTGGAGAAGATTGATACATTTTCTGAAAGTAGTTATATACGAGCTATATGAATTTACTGACCGGAAGATAATTATAGAAACATTTGAAGCCGCCATAAAACTGAAAATATAGAGGGAGTATTACGGACAAAACCAAACTAATAACGTCCCACCTCCACTGAGTGGACCCCGACGTTACAAATATCGTGATGGATAGGTCTTTTTTCAGAAGCGTCTATGCGGCCTTGTGAGTTATGAATTATTTCACACCTTACAACCCTCTTCCCACAAATGAAATGGCAAGTGATTCTCATTGTATATCGCTATTTCCATGGCATGTGTTCTGACTGCCTACATCCCTTAGCCCCACCAGCCCTGATTTTTACAACTGGGACCCGCCATGCCACGTAAAAAAGAGTGAATCTTCTTCGTATTCCTTGAGCAGGAAGTAAATTCTAATCGGAAAAAATCACCCAAAGAACTTCCGCATTGTGGAGTATGTTTTCACAATCAGTGTAATCTTGACCACTTCAAATTTATAATTAATTGTTATCTTTCCTACATAGCCTCAGGAACTACACTTCTTGTCTTTTCTTATACTCATAAAACCTCACAGAGAACCCCTCTACCGTGAGTGACTCTTGGGC
>OZ038477.1:8444454-8476954 GCA_964036315.1 Acanthosepion esculentum
ATATTCAGGATTAAAAAAAGTGGCGTGGATACAATTGTAGATAATGAAAGTAAGAGTTGTGAAAAGACGATAATTAAGAGCAGTTGAAATGATTCTTTCAATGAATCTCTAGAAATGAAATAATATATTCTGAGAAAGAGAATTAAAAGAATTCATTCAAGTTGTTCCAGCGACATACAAAATTGTCATGATTGGGTGGAGATTTTAATCCACTGGAAATTGTCCCTTGTGCTCTGACTATATTAACAATACCACCAAGTAGATTGCCAACGATATCTCTCCGTTGTCCGGTTGACCTAGCTATATTCAACAACCAATTCTACTCAAACAGTTGCTTTTCTCGCACATCCAACTTGTGGAATAACGTTCCGATTTATTGGATTCCTGATGAATATAAGCTACAATCAATTAAATGCAACGTCAATGGTTATCTTCAGTCTTCTGGAACCCTATTCACTTTGGTCTTTTCCTTAATCCTCTCAATATTCAATAATCTCAATCTTTCAGTAACACGTGTGTTTGAGTTCCTCATCGTCTTGCTTGGGTTGAAACTATTAAAACACTCGTATGAGTCTCTGCGTTTTAGACATTCAAAAGTATCATCTGATTCAGAGAAGAAAACCCGTTCTTCATATTATAAACAGAAATGTGTCAGGTAGATTAATTTAGTTGTTACACACTTTTTGCTTATTTATCCTTGTCTATTTAATACATTCTTTCATGATGTGTTAGAATATAGTAAAGGAAAGCTTAGTTAGGATGATACATTGGTCATTACAATTGCTTCACAATAAAGAAGGATACTTATAATTCGACCTAGTAAGATTTTTGTCTGAAAAGTGACTTGATTCTGAATGTTAATACCTTATTTTAAACAGAAGTTCTTTATTCGTTTTTGCTTTATGACATGGGATTTCATGAAAGATGTTGGTTTTAGGTTGAGAAAATGACTTATTTCAGAATCAATATATGTTTTTCAGTTCACAAATAATAAGATCAATATTCTCAAGTCATTCATTTTTATCGTTGGGATACATGAATAAAATGTTTTCCCATCTGAAACGAAGACAACGTAGAAAACGTGGAAATCTCTGTCCAATCTTTCGATCGTTCAAGGCTTTCACAGATGGATTCGTTTGAGAAGAGTATTTAGTTTACCTGATTTATTTTAATGAACTCTTTTATTAATTGGAATAAATTTGTACCACTTATTTGGATACACACGAAGCCATCTTGCAGTAGGATTTTAGTGAAGATTTCTACTATTATTGCCAGCATAAGTTTTTGTGGCATAGATCAATCTGAAAGACAAGCAATAGTTTTCTTGTATCTATTATTAAACGCAAATGTAAATAAAACAAGTATGAAATAAAAAAGAGACAATTCTTATTTGGCTAACTCACTGGGTCAATCCACTTTCGGTTTGAAAAAAGAAACAAGTCATGGTTTTAAATCTGTCCATTTTCATGTTCCAGATGAAATAAATATCTATCATGACTCACAGATTATTTATGGGTCATTTTATCGTGCCACATAAACAACCGAATACTAAACAACATCAGCTTTCAAGAAAACCCAAATCGCTTATGACTAAGGGAAAACCCTTGAAGAGAAAGATAAAGTCACATTGATTACATAAATATCAGCGCAGAGGTCGGTTTCGCTTCAGATTCATTTGTGACATGGGCAAATGAAATAATGCCACGGAAAAGGAGGCAAGAGAAAAAAATAAAGATTGAATGACAGACGACATTCTCAAGATAATGAAAAAGAGATAATAAAACAAAAAATGAAAACAGAACATTAATTACATAATCTAGAAACAAATTCAGGTAGGATAAAGAGACATATCTGAAGGAAAATTGCAAGGAAATAGAGTGCTAGCACAATGCATAAAGCTCATCAACAGGTGTCATGAAATCAAAGGAGTGAAGATAGTAGAAAACAAAAAGGACTCTCCAAAGATTCAGCGAATACGCTTGAGAAATATATCGTTACAAGATAGAGAAACCTGCCAGAAAAACGATCAGATGCAAGAACTGAACGTATTAAAGTCTGAAATAAGATCGACACTGGAGTAGACGAACTTGTTGCGGAAGATCGGACCATATTAGACCTCCACTCAGCGTTAGACGATTTCAGCATCGACAATATCGCAGAAGTAATAACTGAATCTACGACAGAGGAGACATACCAGTAGACCTTAGTACATCTATCTTGGCAGCGATTCCCAAGAAACCAGTTGCAAACAAATGCGAATTCTTTCATACAGTTATCTAATAATACTGATTATGATGAACAGAGCGCAAGTCAGAATAAGAGCGCATACGGAGAAAAACAATGCGACCCTGTCAAGCACAATGGGAACATGCTATATTTATGATCAGAATTATATAGGAGAGAACAACACACATGCGGAAGTATATAATAATATATATGCACGGATTACGCGAAAGCATATGACATAGGACTATATAGAAGACAAAGGATGTGAATATAGAATAACCTGTGCCAGAAGTAGTCTCAATGTAAATAGCTACGAAACCAAAACATCAATCTGAAAACTCGTGTCATAATCTGAAATAGCTTCGTCATATTAAAACTTCCATATAGGTGTCATACATTAGTTCGAAAATATTTTAGATTATCAACTGTGCACAACCGCTTTCCAGAATCAATGATGAAAAATGCTTTGTGCAAGGAGAGTCTGAGAGTCTTGGTAATGATCATCGTTCTTGGAACATTGTGGTCTGGCGATACAGAATCACGAACAAAGATCTGTATCAAATAACAGAAACCACATCACATGAGGATTATCAACAGCAGCAACAATTAAAATGGATAACACATTTAACCCGAAGAAAATAAGGACAAAATCAAGATGTTAACGTTACAAGACACTTCAAATGAAAATCTTTCAAAATACCCACCCTCCATCTATACTGGAAAATCCGATAAGATAAGTACTGGGCTTGAAAAACATGTTTTCCGAAAAAACATTTTTTAAGAGAACTATTTCATAAATTTCAACCGATTTTAGTAATGACTTCTCGGTCAAGAATGCTAAATCTTTCCTTATAGGGAAACGGCTAATATTACCATTATCACTTGCTAAAGCCCGATACAATGATCTATTTGAACTGTTATGAAAACGACTTATTTAGGGAGGATAGGAAATCAATTGAATAAGTACATAAAAATAAAAAAGTGTTTAAGGCAGGGATGTGTCTTCTCAATGTGATTTTATTTAATCTCGACGACAGTGCTATCTATCCTAAGGGACCTGGAGAACCTACCAGGGTTTATAATAGTTGGACGCAGTCTTAACAATATGAGATTCGCAGATGACACTGTGTTGTTGGCAGGAACAGGAGGAAAATTCCAGGACCTCCTAGACAAGTTAGTTACGGATAGCCTGAAGGAAGGATTAAAGCATCAAGTGTAAATTGGCAAAATGTCTGGGTAAAGAGATAAAGACAAAAATGCCCATTAAAATTTGGAAATGTGAAATTCAAAAACACACGGAAGCTTACATATCTGGTGAGTATTTTAACAGAGGAAGGATGATCTGGCGCCTAAAACCCAATGTGCATTAGAATAGCAAAGTATTTCCAAAAGCTAAGATAGGGAATAAAAAACCAAAGAAATGCCTCGAACCATGGAAATTTCCTCCCGGGTGAAGAGAAGACTGGAATCAGTATACATGTGGTTCTACAAATGAATTCTGAGGATGAATTTTCTAATCAACGATTTAAGTTTTAGCAAAATTAAAGCAAAAAAGGACACTTATGATTTGAGGCAGTAAGAGTTGAAATGTCTTGAACTCATAATGAGGAATAAGGGTTTGAGAACTGTGACAGACGCAGATATAGCGAAGACAGAAGTGTTAGGTCCAAGCTTAAGAGCTTATATCCATAGGCAGTATCACGGCGACCTGGAGAAATGGTAAAACCAAAAAAGATTGTTTAATGGTACAAAGGACAGGAATTTGTGCAAAGCAGTTGTCGCTTACGCCCTAAAAGATCACGTCACATAGAAAATGATATACCGTGATAAATTATCAACTAGTATGTCTATATTAAATATTATACCTGAACCACATAATAGCGCCGATTTACTTATCTTATTTACATTAATAATGGCATTGCGACGGTTATGAGAACTTAATTGTACAGAAAGCGAACAGACGAAATACACCAATTATCGTATCTGCAAATGAAGCTTTCCAATCGGAATGAAAAATGATATCTCGACGATTTCCACTGTAATCAATTTATTCTTTATTAATGTGAAGAAAGCATTGAATGCTGAAGCGTAATTGGGATTAATGCCCTGAGATGACAGTAATTTTATACCAAAAATGAAGTTATTTAACAAACATCTGTTAATGCAGCAATCATTAAAAACAAAACAAATATAATGAAGAATTGATGCTAACGATTAATTTCATCTCTATTTTTCAATCAATGCAATAAAAGAGACAATAAAGAAGGATAATACACGAATAACTTTTCGACATGGAAAAGAAAAAAAAGGTAACAATCTTGAAAGACAAACCTTACATTATGCAACTCGTCCATAATTATAAAATCCAAAGTATCAATGAATTAAAATCCTTCATGTTTCTGGAAGCACACAGGTGTTTTTTAAAACATTCTTCGACTTTGCATCGAATAAAATAACTAAGTAGGCATATGAGATGAGCATCGTTAGTACTTCGGAGAATAAATCTAAAAATTGTCGGAGGCGAAATTTTTATTTCCAATTTGATTACTTAATGGTCGTAGAATTTAAAGACCACCTGCGTCTTTTGATAAAAATTACAAAAATAACCAGTAATAAATGTTTTAGCGTCAGGTGTTTCCGCTTTTTTTTTTCAACCGGAACAAATTCATCTCGCAAGGCCGTGTGTACAGTTCTCCTTGTTGAAGCGAACAAGCTCATTGTCCATTTTTATTACGCGATCATATATTGCAGGTTGCCTTGGTAAAAAGTATTTTTAAATCCCTGTTTCAAATAGAGTATCAATATTTCAGTTCGTTATCACTTTATTAAAGTCTTCACTCAAGTGATGTTCTGCTGTGTAATACTCACCCATACACTGTTGGATAAATAAATAATATAAACATATACATTTAAGAATTCACAGTAATAAGTAAAACATCAGCAAGCAAAAATAGTATATTATTTACCCTCACATATGTATAAATGTCTCATTACAATAGCCTCCCATCCCGGTGCGTGGGTATAACATCGACGTCGAATTCAAAGACATTATACTTTCCAAGTCAAATGCGACGAATGTGAAGAGAAGGAAGGTAGTAGTTAATTTCGGCTGTTTAATGAATTCATTCTACATGTATTGGATCATTTTGATGCCAGTGTCACTAAAATATGGTCTTTATATTTAAGTTTTGATTTTGTTTTCCTTTCACGTTTCACGTACGTTATTTTTGTTATTTGCAGATTTTTTGCAATTTTTTATGTACACTGCAACTGAATATAAAACATACAGGCTATATTCAGTGTATGTAGGTATGTATGTGTATACCAAAAAATAATCAATAGACCCTGGAAAAATCCTTCAATAAAAAGGCTGTAATAAAGATATAGATAAAACAAGTAAGCACAGAGATATATTGACTCTATTAAAGTCTCTTCTGTCCGTCTCAATGTTCTTGATAAAATCTAGAGACGGATATGCAATGTAATTGGCCCTGATCTGGCATTTCGTCTGCAGTCACTCTCTCACAGACGTGCCGTCGTCTCCCTCTGTCTTTTTTTTACAAATACTTTCATGGTAACTGCTTCGATGAGCTGCTTTCGTGGGTTCCCAAACTTCATGAATTTAAGCGTTCTACTAGGCTGGCATCTCGCTCACACCCTTTCACTGTCGAAACTGTTAAATGTAGCCGTCTCTTCTACTCCAATAGCTTCATACATCGCACTTCTCGCCTGTGGAACTCCCTCCCCTCTTTCTCTTTCCCTGATAGCTATAATCTCCAACTATTCAAATGTAACGTCAATCGACATCTCCAGATGCCCTGATATATCCCCTATCCTTCTCTTCATCATTTCCTCTATCACTCCTATTTGCTCTAGCTCCAACTCTCTGTAACCCCTTGCGTGCCAGTGACTTCCCGCCTTGCTTGGGGTGAAACGCTTAAAAAAAATAACGTGATTTGCAACGCCAACTTATCCCAAGCCATTCACCTACCACATAATTTGTCTATCTTTTATTCAAACACATGAAATAATATACAGTGTGCAATAGATAAATTGTCATCTAAATTGCACAAAAATAAAAATAACTATTTTCCTTCCTTTTCCTTTTAACATATATATTTACAAAAATATCTTGAAATACCAAAGAGTAAATGTATTCATTAAATTCGTCATTGGCTTTAACGACGGCCTCCAGACGACTTTGGATACTCCTACGTCTCTTCTAAATGATCTCCATGTTTATGTTTGTGAATACTGCCATAATCCTTGCCTTCAGTAGATCTTTGGTGTTACAAGGAGTTTTGTTTGTCCCTCACTCAACTGCGCCACAGACATAATAATCAACGGGGTTATAGTCTGGAAAGTTAGGCGGCCAGATGTAAGGGGTGATTTGGGCGCAGAAATTGTCTGACAACCATGACTTGATACGGCAGCACTAACTCCTCAGTGCACTTTATGTAGGCTTCCGTGTGTAGTCTGAGGCCATCACCAACAAAATCGGGAGTTCTTTTCTTATCATAACGGATTTTCCGAGGTACCATACCTTCGTAATCACCAGTAGACTCATCCAACTCTTTCTGAATCCTCTGCACTGTCCTCAAATTGACACCGAAACACTATAAATTATTGGTATTGGAGCTTACGGTCCTAATCCTCAGCAGTACACCATGTCCTTTCCAAATTTCTGGGGTCATGGTGATATTTTTCTCACAGATGGTGTCAAACTGACCCTAATATTCTGCGCAACTAACAAAATAAATAAAAAACAAACAACGCGCATGCGCAAAATTAAGAATATAAAATGGCGACAATTTATCAATCGCAACCTGTATGAGGTCATTCTGTATTTTTTTGTTTTTTTTTTCCCCGGCGAAACGTATCTTTGATAAAAATTTTCCACTTGGTCTTATCATCTTCAATATTAGAATAGGTACATATTTCAGTGGTAATTAAAATACAACACAAATATTTATATCTTTATGTTATATTTTATTCTATTTCATCCCACATTGTTAACATTTATAAGTCATTTCTATTACGCGAAACTTCGTTGAGGTCGAATTATTAAAATGTTAGCGATTTATCTAATAATATCAGTTTACACGAAAGAAGAGCCCAGCGTACGTTACTAGTGGGAAGTAACTGGAAATATTACCAATGGTTTAATCCTACTTTTTGATTGAATGTCTGGAGAGGAAACACTTTGCGTCGATGGTAGCACAAATCAAAAACATCGTGATGGAGGGTTTGAGCCAATTTATGATTACTGATCTTTTGTTAGAAATAATGGGTAGTCTTAGCTGATTGTCACATTGTAAATGGAGAAATAGTTAATCTATAACGAATAACTTGTTGACTTCTTGGATTAATATGATAATTCCATTATTGGACAGCATGTATTTTAAAGATAACTTCTAAAAAAATGAGCAAGGAGTGGATGCGAATGCAAAACGCAAATTGTAACGGCCGCATTAATTTCCAGAATATAATTAATATTTTATATTGTTTTTATTGGTAAAAAAGTTGAATATGAAGACAAAAATTATTTTGCCTCATCTATCAATGTCTGAATCGTCCGATGATAATGACTACAAAACTAGTACGGTGATAACGACCATGACAAAGAGTCGCGAAGGCAGTGATTATACAATGCGAAGGAGAACGTTAAAGAAAAATATTTTACTACTATGCATACAAGATGTCTGCCACGAGTGCAAAGAGTACTGAAGCGAAACTTACATGTTTCGAAGACAAATGACTTCCGTTTGCCACTTCAATCTGACAAGAGCCTATTGTCATAGTTAAACATTAACAGCGTATGTCAACACAAAAGGCCGACAAGTTAAAAACAAATATTATGCTTTAGCAAGCAGGATGGACCTTCTAGTGTCGTGTGCATTTGTTTGTATAAAAGCAAAAAGGAATCTGTCAAAGAAAAACAAAACGTTTAGTAGAATGTTTGCTGGAGAAATAATGAATGACGGAGATAAATTCTTTATTAGAATTTAATGACGTCAAGCTGGTAGTTTTTTTTTTTTTAAATAAGGGACTCAAAGTTTAATTCCCCAATGTAGCATTTTTAGAAAGATTGTTGTGAAAGATCAACATTATTTAATTGTGAGAGTTACCAAACACGTTCCTCTCTCTGCCCACATACGTATATATATATATATATATATATATATCTATATATATATATATATATATATATATATATATATATATATATATATACCCAAGTTTAGGATTGGTATATACGGAGTGAAATCCAATAACCAACAATTACTATTCTTTAAAGTGTGCTCAATACAGTGTAGAGCAGATATAATTATTTATTTGAATATTACAACATAAATATGTTATAAAATCACGACAAAAGTAGCCATTTTGTTTCAACACATCTAGTGTCTTATCAAGTGACGATGTAGAATATAGAATCTATAGTTTCTATATTCTACATCGTCACTTGATAAGACACTAGAAGTGTTGAAACAAAATGGCTACTTTTGTCGTGATTTTATAACATATTTATGTTGTAATATTCAAATAAATAATTATATATATATATATATATATATATATATATATATATATATATATATATATAAATAGGTAAGATGATATCGAATAGAATACAATTCCAACGTTCGTAACATTTAATTTAAAAGAGAGTTCAATACAAATTAGAGCAATATATACTCATCGAAGCCTGACAACAATTGTGTTGCGATTTTGAAATGTTTTCGATGCAATATCAAAAAATAAATAATTATATACATACATGCACACACACACACACACACACACACACACACACACATATATATATATTATCCATAATGCACCACTGACCCTTATATATAAATAGCCGAGAAAAATAACAGCAGTAGATGCCTGACGATTGCACTAGCATAAAACAGACTGTCGCCTCTAAGTGTTGACTTCTATGTTCACTTTTATATTTATATATATATATATATATATATATATATATATATATATATATATATATATATATATATATATATGTATATGTAAAACAACAAATATTTTGTGTGGGTGAATATTACTGAGCAATCAGTCAGCTTTCCTTTTTAATCAATTCATCCCAGGCAATGAGACATCGATAAGAGGTAGATGAGAATGTTATTTCATTATATCCTGTGGAAGACGTTTGTGTATTTTTATTTACGCAGAAATGTTCCTCCTGTTGCCAAATATATTCATGCACAAATTTGAACACATAGGGAATGAGAAGAGTGAGAATAATCGTTTTGAATAGGTAAGTTGCTTATTTTTAAATTTTTAAAGTCAACGATTAATATTATGGATTCACCAGTATTGACTGGTTTTATATATCTACATATGAATTTTTGTATATTGACAGGTTTTCCATATCTACGTACTAATAATTTTTCTTATTGACTGGTTTTATACATCTACATATAATGGATTTATCTTTATTGACTGGTTTTGTACATCTATATATTATGGATTTCTCTTTATTGACTAGTTGTATATATCTACTTATGATGGATTTCTCTTTATTGACTGGTTTTATACATCTACATATAACGGATTTCTCTTTATTGACTGGTTTTATACATCTACATATAACGGATTTCTCTTTATTGACAGGTTTTATACATCTACATATAATGCTTTACTCTTTATTAGCTAGTTTTATATATCTACTTATGATGGATTTCTCTTTATTGACTGGTTTTATACATCTACATATAACGGATTTCTCTTTATTGACTGGTTTTATACATCTACATATAACGGATTTCTCTTTATTGACAGGTTTTATACATCTACATATAATGCTTTACTCTTTATTAGCTAGTTTTATACATCTACTTATGGTGGATTTCTCTTTATTCACTGGTTTTATACATCTACATATGATGGGTTTCTCTTTATCGATTGTTCTTTATATCTACGTATGATGAATTTGTCTTTATTGACTCGTTTTATACAGTTACATATAACGGATTTCTCCTTATTGACTAGTTTGTTATATCTACGTATGATGCAATCCTACTTATTGTATCACGTTTGTGTATTGCTCTTTTGGCATTTTTGTAATTCTGTTGAGTCTTGAATCATTGTTGAATCTCACCTATTGCATGGAATAATAATGCAACACAAAATGTACTTAGAACAAGAATGTATTATAACAAGAAAGTGTACACAATAAGTACATATAGTATTTCTGTATATTTCTGGGAAGACGTTCCTGGAGAATGTGTTGACTAGTCGCAGTCGATCAGAGTCTCTAGTTGGATCTCGTGATTCCTCCTCCTCGTCTTCCGGTACCGACCATTATTTATATAGTTGATAGTCACCTATGCAGATTAGGTGGATCCTACCACAACAAATTCTGAATTTTTTTGTTCGTTTCGTGCTTTTGCTTTTGTTAATATAAATTGATATCTTTATTGGGAGTATTTTTAGGACTATGGTTCTTATTGTTGACATTGTTGTTTAAATGAATTGATTTGCTTGTCAACTCTATAATTAGGGTAAACATTATTGATAAATCTTTCTTCTATATTATGTTTTTTAATGAAAGTTCTGTTGGATAATGAAAATGTTTTAGTAATTTTGATTAGGATATTAATGACAGCAGTTTTATATTTTTCACTTTTAGTTTAGTAGACAAGTTAGAACTAGTTTACCTTTTCCACGTTAATCTGGTAAAATTATTGCTGTTAATGTGAAATTCTAGAAATGGGATTATTTATTGATATTTAATTGAGGAGCGAACTTTAAAACGGATTTTCTTTCCAATTTTGTAAAGTTCTATTCTGTCATTAAAATATTTGGTTTGGATGAAATCTTATTCATAAATTCGGTTTTGTATGTTGCCATGTAAAAGTTTTCATGTAGAGAACCGAGAGTTCTACTCATAGCGACGTCGTTTTTCCGGCTATAAATATTAAAAATATTATCGTTGAAATAGTCTTATTGTCAATTAAATTGAAAAAAAAAATTAAATAGTCTGACACACGTGTTGTAATACATAAAGGCTAAATGAAAAATGAAAATTACATTCTATATTTTATCCTATAGTAGGGGATGTCAATAGAGACATTAACATGAGAAAAGTTTGATTTTATTTTAGAAATTATGAAGTTATGTCAGACAAATATCAACTTGAATATGTTTAAAATCCACTGATTTCCTGATTTAGTAATAAACATGCAGTGAGTTGTAAATTTATAATTAATAATCACTAAAATGAAAGTAAATATTTTATAATTTCACGCACAGGTTTTTCAAAGTAAGGATTAAGAACCTTATCTAACGTATTAGCTTTACATCAACCAATATCTAGATAGAAAATAGAATTCTATATAAGTAAAATAACAAATAAAATACGAATTATAATTTTATAGTATCCGGATTCCTGCGGTTTAGAAACTATGAAAAAGTATATGAAATATATTTTCTGTAAATGTCACTTGCAAAGGGAACAGTTGGGAATTTACGCATTTTGGAAGAGGAAGTATTTAAAATATATTTTATACTAGCATTGACTTGCAACATTTCTAGAGAAACACCAATATGAGTACAGATTACAGAAAGCAGAATATTTCATGGTTAAAATGAAACAGATATATTTGCTAATTTCTAAGGTATGTGTTATGTATATTCTGTATTCGATACGTCTTAGCGATGCATAGAATTATAGTTGCAAAAATACGTAAGGACATGTAGAGGTTATTATTAGGCATTATCTATAATTTTCACATACTACGTGGGTAGATATTAAGATATTCCTATGTGTATCAAAATAGTTTTCACGCGCACGCACAAAAAAAAACACACATACAAAGCTGTCACAGTTAATTTTCTAATTTCGAGACGAGTCTACATATATATATATATATATATATATATATATATATATATATATATATATATATATATATATATATATATATATATATATATATATATATATATAGGGGTTGGTCGAGATAATTGGAACAGGTACAAATTTTACTCTTATATTTCAAAGACCTATTATATTAAGAACTTTAACGAAAACTTCGTAATTACAGGTTATATCTATTGTAAATACCTTTATTTATCTAATTTACTGTATTTGTCTTATTTCTTTTTAGAATTTAGCAAAATTTAAGCTAAATGCATGACCTCTCCAAGTTTGAAAAAGGGCAAATTGTTGAAGCTCGCATGGCAGGAGCCTCGATCTCTAAGGTTGCTGAAACGTTTGGTTTTTCAAGAGCTACCATATCAAGAACTATGACGCAATTCGAGAAACAGGGCAAAACCTCTAGCAACCGTAGCAATTCGGGCCGGACTTGCAAACTTACTGATAGGGATTGATGTGCATTGAAACACAATGTGGCAAAAAATCATCAGACTACTGCGAACAAAGTGACTGTTGAGTTGAATAATCATCTGAATAGTCCAGTTTCTACTAAAACTGTTCGTCGTGAGCTCCATAAGGCTGGATATCATGGAAGAGCCGCCGTAAGGAAACCTCTTCTCTCCACTCGCAACATTCAGAAGTGGTTGAAGTTGTGCAGAGATCACAATGCCTGGTCTGAAGACCAATGGAAGCAAATCATATTCTCTGACGAGTCCCGTGTTTCTATTTTCCCAACTTCAGGGCGAGTTTATGTGTGGAGACAGTCCAAAGAGGCTTACAACCCTGATAGACTTCTTACAACATTGAAGCATGAAGGTGGATTAGTGATAGTTTGGGCCGCCCTACCATGACATGAAATCTCGGTCCAATAGTTGCCCTGCATGGTAGAATCAACAGCAAAGATCACCTGAACATTTTGGGTGACCATGTTCATCCAATGGCCCAGACTTTATTCCCTGATGGTGACTGCATCTTCCAAGGCGATAATGCTCCAGTAAATACCGCTTGAGTGGTTAAGAATTGATATAAAGGGCATGGAAGTGAGCTAAAACACATGGAGTGGCCTATCCAATCTCCAGATATCAATATTATTGAACATTTGTGGTGCATTTTGGAGCGACAAGTTAGGAGCCATTATCCTCCACCGCCACGTCTTAAAGAGCTGGAGCAGGTGTTAATGGAAGAATGACTGAAAATTCCTCTGGATGAAGCCAGGAAGCTGTATGATTCCATTCCTAGACGTATTAAAACTGTATGTGAAACTAAAGGAGAACCAACTCCATATTAAATACATTTTCTTTGAATTTAACAATTGTTTCAATTTTTTGTCCAATCCCTGTATATATATATATATATATATATATATATATATATATATATATATATATATATATATATATATATATATATATATACAGGGTGTCCATAAAGTTCGTGTGCACTTTTAAAAAAATATAACTTTATTTGTATTTGCTAAAATAACTAATGTGATTTCAGGCATTACTGTAAATCAGTTGGCAAATGTTTTCCGTGAACTGCAAAATCGTATTACCCTTTGTATTGAGAATGATGGAGGACATGTGGAAACTTCAATAAAACCTTAAAATATATGGATTTACTTCTTTCTAATCCTTTTCACAAATTATTTCTATCACAAATAGAAATAAAGTTATAAATTTACCGGAAGATTTTTAAAGTGCAAATTAACTTTATGGACAACCTGTATATATGGAGAGAAATGGATAGATAGATAGATAGATAGATAGATAGATAGAACTTTTGCACATATATTTGCATTCGACGGCTGCACCGCCCACCATGCCAAGTGGCTTCAGCCCTCTAACCCTACTGACCTCGATAGCAACCAGGCATTGAAGTTCGAGATTGCTCATTCTCACATTCAAATAGCTGACGTGTTTCCCTAATTAATCTTACAGATACGCTTCTCTTTCTTGCTCTCTTTCTTTACTAGAATCATTTTAGTGCACTGTAGCTCTGTCCTCTTGGCAACTCCGACCACGTGGTAGTGTCTACTGATATCTCTTTCTACTCCACCATCAGCCCTCATACCCACCATTAACCGAACATCTTTCTCTTATCAAGGCTATGATTGCAATTCATTTCATGATTTCCTTCTCAATGTCCCTTAGGTTGATATTTTTAATCCTCCTTTTGGGAAATGGGCAACTGAAGCATCCTCCTTAGGCGAAAGCCGGTATCGAAGCTTGCATGTCATCACGGAAATACCAAGTGAAACTTCAATCTTCATCTTGGTTCTCTCCTACCTGTAGCCTAGAGGCTATCCTAGAACGACAGGTTCGATTGTAACAGACGTTTTGAAAGCGTGTCTCAAACAGGCACAGTCTATATTCGTTGATAAAATGACATATCTCACAAATTTGATTTTAGAGTGTATTGGCGGCTCTGTAAGGGCGTACTTAAAAAAATCAAATCCGCAGTCCTTCATTTCTTTAAACAATTTGAAGTGTTGTCATCTACTGCAGATAAAGCAGGGTGCTTTGCCGGGAAATTCTCTTGCATTTCCCCTCTCGACACAACTGCAGTATCCCTGCTTCATTCCCCCCTAATTCCGTCCACATTTTATCCTTTTTTTCTGAACTAGACCATACGTGGCTTGCTATTTAGACTGTAACTCTGCTATTTTCCGAAAGAAATGCGCTCCTTAACTGGCTCCTGTTCTCTCAAAACTTTACAATACATATCTCGATACTTCTTGTATTCCAACTTGTTGGAAGTATTCCTCTCTAGTTCATGTTTTTAAGAACTCAGGGAAACCATTTGACTTATAGAAGTATCGCCCTAATAAACTCGTAATTGTTTTGGCAAAGTATTGGAAGCTGTTATGAACAGCGCATTGGTTAAGCATCATATTTCACGTGACTTCCATTCGAATAAGCAATATCGCTTCGGTTACACCATGTCTATCCTCGATGTGTTACGTGTTGGAGTTTTTGGGTATCTTGGTGTATTATTGAGCCAGCCAAAATAAGCTGACTCATTTTAAAGTTCACCAATAGAAGATTTAACCAGTCACAAGGCTCAAAATATTCAATAGTGTATAAAGGCGGCCATGTTTCTTCCAGAATATTCACTGCCAGGCTTTGATATCGAAGACTGAAGATTTACGGAACAGCTTCTGGTGGTATTGGCGATATAGTCAGATTCAGTAGTTGTTTCATTGAACAGATTACGTACTGCGCTGGATTCTATGTTCATAAACTATGGTGAACATGGTCAACATTACCAACCATAATTGAATTTGTTTATCAAGCATTAGCTAAGAAAGGCGTAGCTAGAGGTCTGATCTTAGATATCTCAAAGGCGTTGGTCCGAGTTTGGCCTACTGCATTCCCAACACGCTCAAGGGCTACGTCGTCTCTGGACAAATATTTCACATAATCCAATCGTTCATAACAAATCTTATAATGAATGCCTGTGATGAATGGATACGCTTCTAGTTCATTTCATAATAAAGCAAGTTTCTACAGGGCTCGAACCTTCGCTGTTTCTGATCTTCATTAACGTTCTTCGCGGTCTACAGATACCAACTAGATATCTATGCACATGATACAAGTCTTTACTCCTACCTCAGTAGAAAGTCAGACAGATCCGAAAAAGTAGAACTGGTAACTGCTCCTGAAATGAAACAATCAGTGGTTAACTTGGGCAAGGAATGACGTGTAAATCTGAACGCCTGTAAAACAAAACTTCTTTAATTTAATCACTACAGAAAACCTTTTCTGTCTACTAAGCATGGCTGATGCTAACCCCCAGGAGAGTAAGGTTTTGAGCCTTCTTGGCCTGATGCTTCCGCCGACATGAAGTGGGGTGTTTATATTAATCAATTTCTAGGTTTATTGGTACGAATGTTGGATAGCTTTGTTTTTCAAGTCAATATCTCTTATCAGATAGTATGGTGAATATTGCTTCCATATCTGGGCTGGTGTTCCTACTACTTATCTCAAGATTCACGAACAAAATTCTATGAAGAATCAGCAATGTAATCAATCCTGATCTGGCATCTCGACATTTAAACAATCGTAACATGGCTTCGCTCTGTCATTTCTACAAATATTTAATGGCTGTTGTTCTGACGAGGTGTTCTTCGTGTCGCGTTTTCATGCATTTACGCATTTATGCATATGCCGCTACCGACACGCAAAATTCAGTTATATTCTAATAATTTCTTTTCACGTAATTCTCGACTTTGGAACTACTTTCTCATTCCTTGATTATCTAACATCTCTAAATTTCAAAGATTTAAATGCAACTTAAATCGTCTCCTTCTGTATTCCTGAAATATTCCCCTTTGTTCTCTTTACCTCACTTCTCTTCATGAAAGGGTTATCATTGTCATTCACTCCCTGAAAGGCCCTACACCCTCTAGTGGCGCTGACTACTGGCTTTCTTTTGGGTGAAAAGAATACAAACCCGCCACAAATATATACACACACACACACACACTTATATATATATATATATATATATATATATATATATATATATATATATATATATATATATATATATATATGAAAGTGAGCATTGAAGTCAACACGCAGAGGCGACAGGCTGTTTCATTATGGACGCAATCGAGTGTTGACTTCAATGTTCATTTTTATATTTATATTTACACACGCTCTATTTCTGATATTGAGCACTTTATCCCATACATATAGCACACCTTAATACTATATTTCTTCATATATATATATATATATATATATATATATATATGTGTGTGTGTGTGTGTAAAAGGTATACTGTGAAAATTAATCTTATTTAATATTTCAAATATACATATATATATATATATATATATATATATATATATATATATATATATGTATATATATATAACTTTAATTACATAAGGATGTAGACAGTGGATTTCTTCTTACACACAAAAACACACACACACTCACACACACTCACACACACACACTCACACACACACACACTCACACACACAGACACATATATATATATGCATGAACTGTCGCGTATATATGTTCGGTGCGTTAAATAAATTCGTTTGAAAACATTACGCATTTTGTTATAGATTTTCCTTTTATTGTTTTAAGCAAGGTGCTCTTAAATCACACGGAGAATCACATAACTATAAAGGGAATGAAGAATCGGATGATGTGGTCATTAAAATAAATTTTACGCATTAAATCTGCGAGTTAATTTTAAGGAAACATTACACAAAATATTTTACACGGAAAACACTTTCAAATCATTTTAGTAAGAGCGGAAGCAAAATCGATTAAGGAGGAAAAGAAAAGGAACAGGAAAGATGAGTTTTGATGAAAGCATTCGAGTTCTCTTTACAAGAATGCAGATTGGAATCATATATCAATGTATACATTAATTCATTCATTTAATCAATACATCTTACTTTCTCATGATTATATATATATATATATATATATATATATACATATATACATATATATATATATATATATAATGGCTGTCTGTGGATATATATATATATATATATATATGGGCTGTCTTTGGATATAAACAAATTCTATTGTGAAAATATTGATATGCACAAAATAATCTGACACTTTCTATATATATATATATATATATATATATATATATATATATATATATATATATATATATATATATATAGAAAGTGTCAGATTATTTTGTGCATATCAATATTTTCACAATAGAATTTGTTTAAGCCAATATATATTTTTATCATTTTGAGGATATATTTATATTTTTATGACAAATACAGGTGGGAATTCAGCTTATAAGAAGTGTTTTTATTTGAGATATTTCCATTAATTAATTCATTGTGATGATACTTCGAAATAAACGCGTGATTTGATGACAGGATTATATATATATATATATATATATATATATATATATATATATATATATATATATATATATATATATATATATATATATGTGTGTGTGTGTGTGTGTGTGTGTGTGATTGTACGTATGCACTGAATTCATCACCGAGATACGACAGTCTGTTTCATACTCAAAACAATCGTCATGACATCTATCTATATATCTATGCATATATATATATATATATATATATATATATATATATATATATATATATATATATATATATATATATGTGTGTGTGTGTGTGTGTGTGTGTGTGTATAACCGAATGTAATGAGAACGAAATAATATATAAATTCTAACTTTCACAGCATTAATTTAAAAGAGAGCTCAATACAGATAATTATTTATTGCAGAGAGAACCAAAATGGTTATAAACAATTTCGTTTGTAAGCAGGCCGCACGGAGAACATCCCTTCCTTTTTTCAAATTGTTTGAAAAATACGGTACATTTTCAGAGGTGATGTATAAGGTTAAAGAAAATTAGGACAGACAAATTAGTGACAGAGTGAAACAATAGTTTTTGTTGATATCAAATTGTTGAAGGAATGTTTAAGTGAGTGCTCGGCCCGAAAAATGTTTTATGGACAACAACGGTCATGGTGGAGGAGGAAAGGTGAGACAAACTATTGTTACTTAGCGTCTTCCATAGTTTACATTTACTCACACAGCAATCTAAGAATATTTTAGAACACTCTCAAATTCAAAATTTACCTTCCACATTATTTCTGTATTTAAAGTTAGGAACTAATATCTTCATATTAACCTTGATAAAGTTCCTGATGTTACGAAAGGAAGCATATACATCCATCAATATCCATCCATCTATACCTACATATATATATATATATATATATATATATATATATATATATATATATATATATATATATATGTATTCTACTTGTTCAGCAATCTGTTTTTTATGCAAATTTCGTTAAAAAAACGACTGACAAGTTACTCTGATTAAGTTTTATATCTCATTTTTTGTGTCCGCATATTATATATTTATTGTCTGGACATAAATTGTGCAGATGTAGTCTAAATTTTCCTAATGTCAGATCGGTTTCGGCTATTCTTTTAGCTATTATAAAGGAGGATTTTATCAAGAACTGGAAAATATTTTATGGAGAACACATACGAATATCTCCATACTAATTTTGAAAAATACCATCGAAACTTTTAAACTTCACGGTAAGATAAATGAATTTGTATGTCTTTGAAACACTAAAATCCTTTGTTTCCAAATCACGATTCACTAGTTTTCCGTGCTTCTGGGATTAAGGGAAGAGAGATAATCATTGCATCTTGTTCTCATTCTATCCTTTATAAGTTGTATAATTAAAAAATATATAGTTAAAAATTAGTGTAAAATTAAACCATGAAAATTATGAGATATTTTTTGCATTTTGGTTGTTGTGTTTTAAATTGTATTTGAATGACTTAGATGTGCTTTCTCGCAGTTTTTATATTTACGAACTTTCAGAACTGTACCTTCTAACTTCCCATATCGGTTTCCTATCTCCTGGAATGATATCGAATCTTGCATCCCATCTCAAACACATCATCTCAAGTGATTTAAGCTGTGTTTCTCTTTTCACAACCTATTGGTTATTTTATCGTAAATTCATTGAGTCTTTGAAACTTATTCATGGTTTCTCGTGACTATTAATGGTCATGTTCTGACCGAAACATTTGTGGATCCTACTTTAGCATATTGTAAAATTGCCGAACATCAGAGTAAACCGAAGTAAACTGGTGCAGTCATGTTCAAAGGAGTCTGAAAAAAAAAACAAAGAGTAAAGCACAAATGGATTTTACCGAAGTAACTATAATAATATAAATATCACATATTGATAAATACTGTTCTCACGGACTGAAATAGAGTACAATAATGTTGTAATAATAAAACTTCTAACAATGATGGAAAATGCTGTCTTTCAAAATTGATAGCACATTGGCAATGTTAGCTAGCATGATAATACTGATTAAAATATCCTCATTCATATAGAATACAATCACAATATTCGTTTAGTGGGGCGACCCTGGGAATTTCTGTTTAAGAAAGCAAAATAAATCAGATGAAAAGGCTAGTAATTTTCTTGCTTGAAGCATTTCACCTGTTCACAACCTAATACATTTTGCATTGAAAATAAGTATCTTGTAAATATTCGATGAATTCTACTAATAGCTACTGATCTGTTTAATTATTATATAATTTTGTTTAATACTTTTTTGTTTTTTTCAATTTCTATTTTCATTTTCTTCAACATTTTTAAAAATTAAGTTTTATTTAGTTTAACGGTAATGGTTAAAAAAAATATTCGAAAGTAAATAAATGAAAATACCCAAAACATAAGGATATACATATATTTCAATCAAAACAGAGTTTATGTTTAATTGAACTTTTTAACAAATTCTTTCCAGGTATATTTATTTGTAATACAAATATAAGATGTAATGGCTTCGGTTTTCCGAACATGAGAACAGTGTTCGAGTCTCACAATGGTTGATTTTGAATTGTGCATTTAATCGATCAAAGGAAATGATGAGAACGTGCTGCTCCTTTGATAATTGATTGAAAACTATACAGCGATTTCACTCAAACCATGTGAGTGAATTTGTGTAAAAGGATTTGTTTGTAGATGCATTTGTTATCACAATCTTACAAGCCAACTTAAAAACGTGTGTTTGAGTCTACTGGCCTTGTCCGAACTGTTGATCACGCCGGTTTATGCCTCAACGTAGTGGAACGATAAACCACAGCTGGGCTCATTAGATGTTGAACAATGACAAATGTGTGAAAATATTAAAACTGAGAATATAATACATTAAAAGTGTATATATAATTAAAACGAAACGTCGTGCACGTGTGCTTCTTATAATATGTAGATTTGATAGGCAGGATAATAAATCTTGAAACAGAAAAAGGCAACAAAATGATGCTAATATTGTCGCTGAAATTGATATTTATTATATATTAACCTTTTGATTGAATTGAAGCACGCGAAGAAATATTTTAATGCTTGAAATTTCGAACACGCCTCTCTTATTTTTCAACGGTACGAGAAATAAACAAAGAAGTGGAACTTACTCTTCCGAGAAAAGTATTTGCTTAAAGGGCTCTCTGTATAAATTATACTCACTGAGTCGACACAATTCATTGTTTAATCGCTCAATATCTGAATTTACTTTGTAAATAAATGTCTGCTTCAATCTGTGTCTTTCTTGTCGGTTGTTGAATGAAAACGCGAAAAGTAGGCATCTGATGTCATCATCTCTATGCAACGGTTGGTTGAAGTGTGCAGCGACAGAAAAATTGTTGTTGTTGTCCTTGGTGTGTTATTTTTTTATTGTTATTGAACCGAAGAAGAAATTCTGTTCCATTTTCTCCAACATTTCTTTTTTTTTTTTTTGCATATGAGGCGTAAAAGCAAATATATAAGATATGAACTGTCACAATTCAGAACCGGTGCTTTGAATACTATGTGAGTGACAGGGGTGTGTGTGAAATTGCTGTCAGTGAGGATATGCCTACAGACTTGGCACCGGCATTTATTGTAGGTGATATTCCCTTGGTCTGGTGAAACATAAATGTTGGATTTTGTTAAGATACATATACAATAATATTAGTCGACATTGTTTCATTGTACAGTGGTCTAAGTAAAGTTTTTTTTTCTGATGACTTCCCACTTCAGGGCCATTTTCTTTCACTCAGGCATTGGTCTTTCTGAACGTTGTTCCACATGACAATGGCCTTCTTCATTAAATTTCTTGACAATATTATTAATCGGGATTAACCTGGAAAAACCTAAGAATTTCTTTATTTGACTTAACACTGATGCCATCCTATTATGTGCCCTTGTTAACATACATCAATTCCCTTACTTTAACGAACTTTCATTGAAAGATATAAGTCAACAATTGTTCATAGATGAATGTAGCATGATATTGTCTAAATAAATCCAAAATTGCTTTAATCAACGGTGGCTAAAAAGTTATCACAGCCAACTGTACTCATTTTCATTGGGCTTATGAGTAAGAATATCTTTTAAGAAACAATATCTGGAAAGAAAAAGACTCAGGAATATGTCAATATTTTTATATACTTACGGGATTACTTCGTTACATGACCGGAACAACAACCATCATGTGTCATTTCATGTGTGACAACCTACTATATATATATATATATATATATATATATATAGTTTACGAAAAACTAGGTAATCCGTATGGGTAGACCCAAGGAGGATAAAATCTAGAGAGCTCAATGTAAGGAATATGTCAATATTTTTATATTTAGAAAGAAGTTGTGAAAAAGTGTCATTAAAGAAAGTTAATCACAACTTCTTTCTCTCTTTTTCTCTCTCTTTCTCTTTATGCCTTTTTGTCCTATCCCCCTCCCATATCAATATATAACTTCCGTTAACAGATTTAATGTGTCAATGTCTGGATTTCCTCTAAAAATTTAAATTTGAAAGAATAGAAATGTTACATCTAACTCAATCATGTCTCTCTACCCCCTTCACTCCCTCACTTCGTTAATTTACTTATTACTGCCCGTCATAAATGTGTAAATTTCTTTTCATTTTTCGTTTCAATCTTTGGAAATACAATCTGATGATCCGCTGTCCTTTAAAAGGGCTGTGGTGAAATAATTTATTATATGGAACCTTAAAGTGGTCTGTTTTTATTTAAATATATTTGAGTTATTCAGCTAGATATAGAACAGGTTAAAATCGTTTTGTGTCAGCCCAAATATCTCCTCAACTGGTGAGTGGAAAACATCATTCAGCCTTTCAGTAATGTTACCAAAATTCATACTGGGACTTCAACCTTCAAAGTCTATTCAAGAACCATCAAGAGAACGGTGAATAGGTTTCAAAAGAGGAAACAGTAGAGAGAAAAACTGGATCAGGGGTTCACAACAGGAAGATGAATCATTATTTCAAATTATAGATAAAGAGATCAATTAGAAAAGATCCAACACAACTCATAAGACATTTGGCACGCAAGAGAGGAGTTTCACCTACGAAAGTTCAAATACCATCGACAAATGACTTGAAAATGAAATGAAATCGTACGTGAAATTTGTGAGGCAACTTGTTACTGCAGAACAGAAAGTTAGGAGGTTAGAGTGGGCGAAGATCATCTTGAACATACTAGAAAATGATGCTGGAATATATATATATACACACACAAATATATATATATATATATATATATATGTGTGTGTGTGTGTGTGTGTGTGTGTGTGTGTGTGTGTGTGTGAATATTATTTCAATACTTCATGAGCTTCCGATCCTTAGCTATGTTCAATTAATGATGAGCATGCCATTTTCGTTTATTATCGAATTCATTTTTCTGTTAAGCTTTGAGAGTACACACAAATTCTAATTGCTCAAACTAGAGTCAGATAGGGTTATAAAAAGCTCGGGGAATTCCATGAAGATATCTTTAATCATTTCGAAGATATAACCATTCAACAATCTTAATCTAACAATTAGGTAATTTGAACGTTCTGCAAAATTGGTATGGAATGTACATGACAGAAGAGTAAAAGAAATGAAAAAGAGCTCTTAGAATTGTTGAAAAAAAAGAATGGAATCAATTATCATAGTTATGCTTTGAGAAACGTTTGCAACGAATGCCAAAAACTGGTTCTGTAGTAATCAAGGCAAAAGGAGGATATTTTGACGAGAGCCAAATTTAGACAAAAAAAGCGTTTTTTTTTTCTTTTTGTCATAATAAAATTTCGAATATAAATTGTTTTTCAATTTCTTCCCACTTTGTTTTACCGATGTATAATAATTTCCTCTTATTTAAATATTGAAACAACTAATTTTGCGGCCAATTTAAACAAAATCAGGAGTAGACTCAAATATTTGAAATATAGTTTATGCATAATAAATTTTCTCTCTTCAAACAAACACACACGCACACATACACAAACACACAGACACGCACGCACGCACACGCACACAGACACACATACCATTAAGTTATTAATAGATTCTAGAAGAATCCTCAACAGAATGCAGAAAGCACTGGACGGCCATTTCATCTTATTTTGGGACTCATCCCCAGTGCGCATCCACTACCGAGAAACGAACTCGAACCGTTACGATATAACGCAATTTGTTACCTCTTCGTCATCGAGACCAGTTGGTCTAATGGGTATGACTTGCGTCATATCATAACGGTCCGGGATCGATTCTCGGTAGTGGATGCGCGCTGGGGATGAGTCCCAAAATACGACGAAACTGATGTTTAAAAAATACTATTACAAACTTTGTGCGTGTGCTTCTCACAAGAAAAAAGACATATAAACGTATGTCTGTAAATTCTTCATTTTTTATTTATGAAGTATAATTGAAGTTTATGGCAGATGGTGCTACTCTTCCATGTAGACTATGTTACAATCTTCATTTGTTGGCAATCTGTTTTTAACTTTTAACGTTTGTTGTAGTTACTTGACTGAGAAGTGTTATTCATATCGAGAGCAGGCAGATATGATCTTTAAATATGGCCGAATGGGAATGGATGCGAGGCTGCAAGGCTGATTGAGATGGCCTTTCTAGACTGAAGGCAACTGACTGATAAAACCTTATCTTCGCGTTACTTATACAAGATCCTTTACACCACAAACTATGTATCAAAGAAGACCCAGCTCCGCACGTACATCTCACGATGAAGAACACATATTCTACAAGCTGTCGGTGACGATCCAGGTATCAGCACACTTCAAGTGCCCTTAGCATGTCGTATATCTGATAGTACTTTATGGAGTTTACTACAAGAGCAGACCCTTTATCCTTATCATTTGCAACGTGTACGGTATTTCACCCTCTGACCACCCACGATAGAATAACTATTACCGATGATTTATTGCGCAAACTGCCGATCCGGTTTTAGTCTTTTTAGCCTTGTTTATCCATAAGGCAACATTTATAAGAGATTAAATAATAAACTTACATAACCAACATTTGTGGGCGGGTCGGAATCCCCATCTTACAAAACAGGCTAGATACCAGCATTAGTTTACGATTAATGTGTGGACTGGAATTATAGGTGACTGGTGTGTTCTCCCAACGCGTCTTACTGGAGCTGTCTACAGGGACATTATTTAAAAAATACACTTCAACATTTGTACCCCTTCTTATACGAAGACGCATGTGTTTCATGGATGGTGGGTGTCCGGCACATTTTACTTACAGTGTTTGTGATTCACTGGTTGATATCTACCATGAAAGATGGATAAGTAGGACTGGTTGCATGGACTGCACATTTCCATGACCTGGAATTTTATTGGATCTGTTTAACTTTGGGGCCACCTAAGACAATTGTTTTGTGCTGCAGACATTAATAATGCAGAGATTCTTCATGAACGTGTGATGGCGGCCTGTAAAACCATTTACCACTGTGTGGGAGTATTTGAAAGGATCCGTCAGTTAATGTTCAAATGGCTGTATGCGCATCTAGATGCAAGCGGGACATTTGTTATTTGTTGAGGTACAAAGATGGCGTTTTGGTCATAGGATTATATGTATAGTTTACCATGTTTTCAAAGTTCGTAAAAGTATCTTTGTTGGATACACCCTACACATACACGGACACACACAGACACAGACACACACACACACACACACACACACACATATATATATATATATATATATATATATATATACATATATATATATATCCAGATAAGCTGAGAAGGAGTAGAGTACAATTCCAACGTTCGTAACATAAAATTTAAAAGAGGGTACAGTCCAAAGTAAAGCAATATTATTCATTTTAGGATATTACACAATTACAATCGTGTTTCGGTTTCGTATCTAATGCATCTTATCAAGCGATTGTCAATTACTGGAAAGTGAACGATTTGTTTAGATTTAAAAGCAAAATACAATCTCTTCAACAAAAGTGAGAGGTTATAAGTTTTGTAGGCTTTACTCAGATCAACTAAGCGAATATGCCATACGTTAAATTTAAGCTAAGCGAAGAAGGAAAAATCAAGAAATACCGTAGATTGTCAGTCAATGGCAGCAAAGACATTAAGCAGGACAGGATATATTTATAAATACATATTTTACACACTAGAAAATGTCATTTACTATGACAAAATGAGATGGAGTGGTAATTTAACAAGATTTATATTCTTTGTGAGTTACCTACATGATTATTTTATAGCTGATAAATGAATAACTTCTTTAAGAAACCAGTAAATAATTTAAACGTATAGATTTACTTGATAAATTAATATGCAACTGTTGACTAAAGATTCTTTATATAGGGTATTCATAGTAATAACAATAACCAATCAATGAAAAATGTCAAAAATAGTATTATTGTAGTTTCGTCTGTCTGTTGTTTGATTTATTGAAATTTTCATCTTTGATAATAGCTTATGTAAGTCGAAAGCTTAGATTGGATTTAAACATGTATCAATATGGTGTTTTCCTTTCGTCTTCCTACGATAATGTGATTAAGCTTATCAGACAACATGAAAGGAACTTACTTAAAATAAATAGACAAAACTTGTTTATATTATTTAATGAAAAATGCATTAATATATATATATATATATATATATATATATATATATATATATATATATATATATATATATATATATATATATATGTATATATATATATATATATATATATGAAGAAATATAGTCTTAAAGTGCGCTATATTTATGGGATGAAGTGGGATATCAGAGATAGAGATTGTGTAAATATAAAAGTGAACATAAAAGTCAACACTTAGAGGCGACAGTCTGTTTCATGCTAGATGCAATCATTGGGCCACGAGTGCTGTAATTTTTCTCGGCTATTTATATATACGGGTCAGTGGTGCATTGACGGTAGTCATTTTTGGCAGGTGTTTTACCGGAAGTGGTTTATTTGTTTATTTATTTATTTGTGTCAAATTATTTTGCTTGTTTTTATTTAATTTTATTTTTGTTTTTTATCCTTTATATTTATTTCATTTTTATTTATTTATTTTTTATTTATTTTGATCGGAGTTTTTATTAACGTAGTAAAAATTTCTTTATATAACTTATTGTGGGTGGCCTATTATGGAGGCACTTTTTCTGAAAGTCGTTTACTTATTTATTTGGGTCATATTTTTTGCTTGTTTTTATTTATTTTGTTTTTATTTTTTATCTTATATATTATTTTTATTTTGATCGGTGTTTTTATTAACGTAATAAAAATTTGTTTATATAGCTTAATTAACAGTTTTGTTTTTGTTTGGGAAGATAAAGCTATTTGTTGAATTTTGGGGTTGATTGTTGTGGGTTGTGAATTTTGGGGTTGATTTTATTCTGACTATTATTTTTTGAAGGGAACAGTTTTAATTTATTTATTTGGATTCGTTATCTTTATTTGTTTTTTTCTAAACGGCTAGTTTATCGGTATCGGTTGTTAGTTTATTTATATATTTGGATGTATTTAGATCAATTTATTATACTTGTCGTTATTTATTTATTACGCTGTATATTTTCTCTTTTTGGTTTTCAATTTTTAAGTAACGCAGTATATTATTTTTATTCATTTTTTTTATCGTTATATAACAGCTATAGCTATTTTGCCTCCGATTTTTTGTTTTGATTTTTTATAGTCTAATATTTTGTTCATAATAGTTTGCTAATTTGTTTATTATTTACTTGATTTATTGATTTTGTTCCTTATTTTTTATTCTATTTCGTCTATTCTAACAGATGTGATTTGGTAATTTGTTTGGATTAATTTATTTTGCTTATTTTATTGTCATTTTGTTTGTTTATGTATTTATTTATTTTTTCAGTTTTTGATTTTTAAATTACGTAGTAAAAATTTGTTTTCATGTCTGCATTTTGCGATTAGCTCGGATCTTTTATTTAATAATTTATTTTGGTTACTTAAAAACTTACTGCGTTACTTTTAAATCGAAAACCAAAAAGAGCAAATACAGTGTAATAAATAAATAACGACAAGTATAATAAATTGATCTAAATACATCCAAATATATAAATAAACTAACAACTTTTCTTGGAAGACGATACTGTAGATGTTGACAAAATGCAAACTGTGATAATATCTACTACAATGTCAGGAAAAATAAATTGATGTCATCTCTCTTTGATATTGGTGTCAATGCTGCGGGCAGAAGTGTAATTGCTATTTATACGTATAGCTTTTTAAACAGATTCTTTTGGCTTCTTTATTTAAATTATTTTTATGCACTAAGTTGGCTAAACGATAAGTATAAAACAATTTCGGTTATAGCGTCAGGTATATGATGATGCCCATGGTAAAAAAAAACAGTTCATATTAATTATCTTGTATAAAACGCATCCTTAATGTTTATGCTTGAATATTAGACGAAAATAATTACTGAAATTAAATAATTAATTATTCGGCAAAAATAATTATTGAATTTAATAGCACAATGTTATCTCAAAGCGAGAATTCTTAAACTTTTTATTTTTACCAGGATTGTCGAAATAACAATATATTCTTTAATTAAATTTAATTTTCACTAAAACAGGAATTGGAATTTTTTTTAATTAGTGAGGGGGAAAGAATACTTTAAGAAATACTTTTTTCATATGACAGAAGATCATTCTTGCCGCACTTAATCTGCTATGATGTATGTTATTTTATACATCTTTTTGGGTTTTTCTTTTGTGTATGAGAGTTTTTGAGTGATGAGTATCGGGATTGCGAATGTGCCTGTAGGTGTGCCTTGCATGTGTGCGTTCATTCAATAGTAGACAATATAATGAAGACAAAAGTTTCCACAGGCAAGACATTCTTTGCTTACTGATCACATTAAGTTCTGACCTCGTTCAAAATCCAGGCACGTTGAAATCTGAGAAAAATCTGACGTTAGCTAACATTCAATACACGCCACTATTCTTTCTGTGTGTCTTAAAAAATCGAAAAGAGAAACCCAACTGTAATATAATTAAGCGAATAAGCAACAGAATAATTCCATGTTTTATGTTACGAATACGTTCAATATATTCCGTACTAATTATATTGAGACAAAATATTCAGCGCCATTATTTAGACTCAATTACTACGCATGCGCACACGATTATTCAAGTCACTGTTAACAATTGAAAAAGAATATCAGCTGCTAGTTGCTCAATAGTTAACATGCGGTGTATTTCTTGTCATATGACGAGATATTGTTGAAGCCTTTATTTTTCAGAATCGGAGATATTTGATTAAATTTCTATCTTAAATGTCAATTGTTATTTCATTAACATACTCATATTCTTTGTAACGTTGAATGCAATACATATCTAGTTGTTATTCATCTGTGAAATACACCTTTTAGATGAAATGTTTATGACGTATGAACAAACTTTTTAGGATTCACTACTTTATAGATTATATTATCCAATGCAACAATGGCGGAATATGTTCGATAAAACAGATATATATATTTTTAACAGAACTAAACAATTACCGCTTCATCAATATATTCACTTCCTTCTGCCTCATTTCACACATTTTACAGTGTAAATAGCTGCTATCTTGCGCAACAAACTGAAACGCGGATGATAAAAGCATTGCTTTTAGCTGCCATCTTATGATCACGGGCTCATCTACTCTAGCCTCATGTTCAAGTTAAATAGTATGAATGGATTTTAACATCCACTTAGTATAATGGTTCTAGTTAGGATATATAATATCAATTTTACAAAATTCACAAGCATTGTTTTCTTTTTGAACGACTTCGTGTATCAAATTTAATATTCTCATTTGAAGTTCTAATACATCCTTCCTTTCAAAAAACCTCTTTCGGACAGCTGGAATGGAAACTCTGAGAATAATTCTTATTTATATGTCGCACCCTTTCAAGATATAGTCCATCATGACTCTTCTCAAATTGCCGAAACTTGTTGCACTCAGTCCAATTCCTCAGTTTATATTGTGTCATTCATTTGCACAAGATTTGTACTAGTTTTTCCCTCTATTTTCATTTCATCAGATATGTTCTGTCAGTGTCGGATTTTCAAAACTGTTCCTATTTACATGCACCAGAGAATTTGACTGATCTTTTCTTATGTTTGGCTAATTTATTTTTCTTTTGCATTGTTCTTAAGAAGGACAATATAGAAAAGAAAATATTGCTAATATTTTCCGTTCACGATATTCTCTCCATTTTCTGTAGAACCAGGTTTCTGACGCTTCAAATCTCTTCTTCAGTTCTGGTTGCTTTCCGACATTTTTCCATTTTGTTTACCTTGATTTATTATAATGATTGTTTTTATTGTTTTTGGTATCTGCCGTTTACACATTTCATTCCGGGTCGCGCCTAGGGACCTAACGTTAGAAATGGTATCATGACACTTTCCACTGCAAAAAAAAAATTGCATAGATAAAGCCCTTCGTAAAGTTTGGGCTGTACTTGTCAGAATAATTTTTTGTATCTCTTTGAGGCATGGACCTCCAGGGATCCCTTCAATTAGTCTACTGGAATCTTTCCCAACCAATCCTAAGGCTCCAACTACGACAGGGATTGTTGATGTTCCCATGTGCCAATATTATAGATATCTATTTCAAGGTCCTTGAATTTGACAGTTTTTCGAATATCTTCAAAGATACATTGCAGTCTGCAGGGACTGTCATATCAATAAGGAGGTATTTTGTTTTGTTTGTCGTCTTTAATAACATGTCTGGGCGGTTTGCTTTGATTGTTCTGTCAGTGTGTATTGTGTAGTCCCATAGAATTGTAACAGGTCCTATCTCCGTAACCGGGTCTGGGTGGTGTTCGTACCAGTTTCTTTCAGTTTCCTTCCCGTAGAAGTTGCAAATTTTCCAGTGCATATATTGGCCCACTCTGCCGAATATTATATTCAATGGGTGCCAATATCGTGCAACCTGATACAAGATGATCAATGGTTTCTGAATATTTATCACAGAATCTGCATCTTGGGCTAACACAGTATTTTAGTATATATGCTTGATAATTCCTAGTTAACAAGCATTGGTCTTGTGCAGCAATGATAAAACCTTCAGTTTCAGCTTTCAACCCTGCACTACGTAACCACTGATGGTGCGGTTTTTGTCTACGTCAGCTTGTTTGGTACGGGCAGAGTATTGGCCGTGGAGCTTATTATTATTATTATTATTATTATTAAATTGAGCATCATAATCACACGAAATGTTTGATGGTTTTAGCAGAAAATAGAGTAACAGTCTTCACAATTCCCCAGTACCTTCCCCAGATTTTTCAGAATTTTTGTGTTTGAATTCGACCTGAAATTATCAAATTCCCTCCATGTAATTCATACATTATTATACTGTATTGTCTTAGTTCAAAGAGCGGCCTAAATCTTCATGTGCATGAGTTTCATGACAACACGATAGGATCCTCATATCCATTACTTTCATTTATATTGTCCTGCATATCCGTGCCTTTCCCAGGGATATTTACAAATACACCCTCGTGCATTGGAGTGAAAGGTTGCAATCGATTTTTATTGTTTCCTCAAATTAGGTCATTTGCAGTTGTGTACAGTAATATGAATCTACTTTTGGAAGGTTTGGCGGAAGTACACATCATACGACCATTGCTATTTTTGTGTATATATTGAGTACATATTCTATTTATATGTAGGCGATTTTCATCATTAGAAGTTCTGGATTATTCTAATCTCTTCCCAATACATACCAAGCTTACGCCAGTAAAAGAATATTATCTGCAAGAGAATAAAGGAAATAAATTTGACAAATCTTTCTTGCCGGTTGACATTAGATTTTTTTAATCTGATGCACCATTCACACTAAATTAAAAATAGATTTTAATTTCATTATGTACTTTTTCAATAAATCGCAAATAATTAAAATCATTTGGAAGCACAGATGGGATTCTTTCCATTTTTATTCCATTGTTTTCGATTAATTAGAATTTTTTAATTAGTTTCTCTCCTAATTTAATACTAATTGTCACTTACCTCAAGTCTTTTTAAATTCGTATTTATTCTTCCTACCGAAAATAACCAAAAGAAACCCTTGAAATTTAACAGCCTCTTTTTGTCGTACTGACAATAGAAAATAATCATTTACGTCTCTTGTTGTAATCATCTACTGAAATAGACATTCATTCCACAGGACATTTTGAGATGGCTAGGATGGATTTTTCAAGATTTTCTTTTAAACATAAGACAATAACGAAATCATGTGTTCGCTGATGTTTCGGGAAAGATTATTTTTTAGACGATTATCAATTTCTTCCTAACTGTATTTTTTTTAAATCCAAATATTGTGTCGTTTGTTCTCCGGCCTTGATGGTCCTAGTTAAAGAACTGAAGAAAATATTGCCATAATTCTTAGAATGAAGCGGACTATGATGATAGTATAATTGTTTCTCAACTGAGATTAATAATATATTTATTCTGAATTTTTAAAATGAAAATATGTTGTTATTTCATGACATTTTGGA
>OZ038477.1:8481954-8489454 GCA_964036315.1 Acanthosepion esculentum
TATATATGTATATATATATATGTATATATATATATGTATATATATATGTATATATATATGTATGTATATATGTATGTATATATGTATGTATATATATGTATATATATATGTATATATATGTATATATATGTATATATATATATGTATATATATGTATATATATATATATGTATATATATGTATATATATATATGTATATATATATGTATATATATATTTTTATATATATATATGTATATATATATGTATATATACATATGTATATTTATGTATATATATATGTATATATATATGTATATATATATGTATATATATATATGTATATATATATGTATATATATATATGTATATATATATGTATATATATATATGTATATATATATATGTATATATATATATGTGTATATATATATGTATATATCTATGTATATATTTATATGTATATATATATGTATATATCTATGTATATATTTATATGTATATATATATATGTATATATATATGTATATATATGTATATGTATATATATACGTATATATATATGTATATATGTATATGTATATATACGTATATATATATGTATATATGTATATGTATATATATATATGTATATATATATGTATATGTATATATATGTATATGTATATATATATGTATATATAGATGTATATATATGTATATGTATATATATATATGTATATATACATGTATATATATGTATATAAATATATGTATATGTATATATATATATGTATAAATATATATGTATATATATATATATATATGTATTTCTATATGTCGAACCTGGAAAATAAGATATTTACAGACTTTAAAAAACCATCCATCTATGTAAGATACGTTGATGATATTCTTATGTTAGTTGAAAATACAGATGAAATACTTCAACTACAAAAATGTTTCCAAAATAATTCTGTCCTCAAATTCACGTATGAACTCAATACTAATAATAAAATTCCTTTCCTTGACATATTGATAAACACAAATAATAACAAATTTACTATTTCGCCATATAAAAAACCTACTAGCATAAATTCATGTACACTTAACTACAAGAGCGAATGCCCATATTACTACAAAATAGCAATTATAAAAAATCTAATACACCGTGCAGAAACTAATTCATCCACAAAACAGATTTTTTACAGTGAACTAAAGAATATAAAACAAACACTTGTTAATAATAGTTTTCCAAACTATATAATTGATGAACAAATAAGATGCTTTCTTAGAAATCTCAATACTAAGCAAATAGTACATAATACTGCTTCTACTAATCTCAAACATATTAATCTCCTATATCGTAATCAAATGCATACTAATTATAAACAAGATGAAAATATACTAAAAAAATTAGTAAATACTAACATATCCACAACAGATCCTAGCAAAAGAATTAAGTTAATTATATACTACACTAAATCTAAAATATCCAACTCAATTATTCGAAATGATTCTTCTCCTCCGGTTAGCGATTTGAAAAAAACCAACATAGTTTACAAATTCAGGTGCCCTTTGGGAGATTGTATCTCCAACGAACTAAATAATATCTATGTTGGTCACACCACAAACTCGCTTTCACAACGCTTGACACTACATTTGAATGATAACTCTAACATTTTTAGACATTTAAAACAACATGCCTGGCCGCATACACAATTCCGGAAAATCCTCGTCGAAAACACAACTATACTTAAACATGAAAACAAAAACTAAAAATTCTTGAAGCTATATACATAAAACAGTTGAAACCTAACCTGAACAAAATAAACTATGAAATCTCCAAAAATATTCTTAAATGCCTATAATTAGTAACAGAAGTCATTGGTTCATACCAACGGCTTTCCATACTCAATACTCATCGGATTCACTCTCGCGTGGTCATGTGTGACGTCATGAGCTGTCGTGCGATTTTCGCTTTCAGCGTTTTATATGCACGTGTTTATCGTTGCTTGGAAATCATCCATGTAAACAAATAATACTATCATCAATTTCTTGTTCGTGTATTGCATAAATATATTGTGTAATTGTCATGTTTGATAATGGCTTATGTAAGCCGAAAGCTCAGATTGGATTAAATAAAAAAAAGTATGTATCAATATTGTGATTTTCTTTCATTATTTAATGATAATGTTATTAAGATTATCAGACTATATGAAAAAAACTTACATAAAATATATAGACAACGCTTATCTATATTATTTAATGAGACATGTATTAATATATGTATATGTATATATATATACATATATACATATCTAGGTGAAACTTTGCTAGGTTAGTCTTGCTCTTTAGTTTTAATTTAGGTTTTCTGTACTTATCGAGCACTTTATTTACTTATTTTTCTAACTGTATCGGTTTTTTTTCTTTGAATTCTGAACTTGGATGCTAGGCGATTGTTTTCGGCTGACATACATGTTCTCTGTTCTTTTTTTTGTGCCACTTTTTCCCTTTGGTATTGGTTTGTTTATTCACAAATCAAGGCACCTAACGTTTTCCGGACCAGTATAACTTCTTCTATTTATAAGATTACAACTACTACATATACATATACATATATATATATATATATCTATATATATCTATATATATATATATATATATATATATATATATATATATATATATATATATATATAGATAGATAGAGAGAGAGAGAGAGAGAGAGAGAGATAGTATGACAAATTGATAAATGATTTTGTGATGCGTTTCAACCTTTAAGATTTCATGGTCCTGGGCCTTGTTGATATTGCCATATCTACACATGGGCACGAAACGAGCGACGCTGGTAGAATCTAAATTTTTAAAGAATTTTTTTCTGAGCCGATATCAGCATCTGGGGCTTAAATCTTTGGGTACGGTTCCATGGGCTCCCTAGTTGTCACATAAACCAATTTCGTTTAAGAATATACTTACGTAATACTATAAATTACCAACACACATTTGTTTAAATCAACTTAGAATAAAATATATATTCCGAATCAACTTTGAATTGTTTCAATTATTTAATTTATGATGTAACGAATGAACTAATTTGTTATATTCGCATTATACAATTATTATCCATCTTTAAAAGTGAATTCGTGTAGAAATTTGAACGATTTTAAAGGTGGATTAATTTAAATTATACAAATCTGCCGGCAACATAAGTTTTAGACCGCATGGGTATGATTATATTTAAAGCAAAATATTATAGTAAAAGTGTGCAAAAAATGAAAAGAAAATATTTATTACATTTAGTGCCCTACCGTTATTATTAATTACAGCTTCACATCGCCTAGGCATCGAGCTTTGTAAATGAGCACAACAATCACCTCGAATGATCTGCCATATTTGCTTAATATTATCGTATACTTCGGCTAAATTTGTCGGGGTTTTAGCGTGAACACTTTAAGAAACATTATTCCTTAAATTTTCAATTGGATTTTGATCCGGACTTTGTAGAGGCCATTCAATGACATCCATATTATGGTGATCAAAAATTGCATTCTATTTGACTTTGTAAATGGGGCTATTATCATGTTGATAAATATCTCCAGGTGGAATTTGCTCAGGCAAATATGGCAGAACATGTTCATTAACTAGCTGGATATAGCCTACACTGTTGAGTCTGCCATCAATTTTAACAACTGGACCAATAACAAAGCTACTGAACAGACCCCACATCATTACACGCCCGCTTGCACTGTCTTTTTGACACATTTAAGATGTAATTCCTCGTTTAGGCGGCGTCGAGCAAACGATTTCCATCCGATGTAAAGACGCAAAAGCTTGAATGGTCACTTCAAAGAACTCTATACGATTCGTTGGTAGTCCACTGAATTTGACTTTTCTCGAAATGCAGCCGCTTGAGTCGATTCCTCTCCGAAACAATTGGCCTTTTTCTAGCAAGGCACCCGAATAATCCAAATTCTTTTAGTTAGTTTCGGACAGTTTGCAGCGTAAAACTAACGCCAGTTTTACCAGATAATTGGCTGAAAATGTCTACGAGCGTCAGAATTCAGTTAGTTTCGGAAAGCCTATGAATTCCTCTATCCATTTGCACTGCAGTTTCTCTTGGGGATCCAGATCTTTGCCTACCCTTATATTGTCCAGTATCCTGGTAAAGCTTCCAAGGCTGAACAACGCGTTTTGCTGCACTTTAATTTCATGCTTATGTTCATAAAGGAAACATTTTGTTGATGAAGTAACATTATTTTTGATCTAGTCACTGGGGGAAGACTACGACGCTTTCCAGTAGAGAATTAATTGTATAACATTGCTCAGTTATTACACTATATACTGCATTGATGTCCAGCGATGCGACCACCCATTTAGCAAATAATTTGCATAATATCCGTGCGGTCTTAAAATTATTTTGCCGGCTAATTTGGATAATTTAAAATAATCCAGCATTAAAAATTTGTTCAATTTGTAGAAAAATATACAATTTTTGCATCATTCGAAAGACAAATATGTTCTGCCTAAAGCGTTCACAATAAATATATAATAATATAATATAGAAAGAATTACATAGCAATAAATGGATAATTAAAACAATCAAATTCCCTCTTGACGCGAATGAATGCAACGCTTAACCAGCGGCAGTTATCACCCCCCTCCTTGTGCCATGAGGAAATATATTCTCTTCAAAATAGCAGAAAAGTTTTAATCTTCAAATTGACGTCAATTTATTTCTTTTCCAAATGACGTAAATTTATGTTCCTTCTAAATGATGTACATGTAAATCATCATCACCCCTTTGACTTTTGTAATCGTAAGGGGTATCAGAATACAGACCCCACATAAAATCTCCACCACAACGGACTATAAACGGCAGCCATCAGCAATTCTGGTATGATCATACCTGTCCATTGTTTGACATTGTTCAAAGATTATTTAAGTTGGCGTCATTTCCACGTCCACCTTCAACTGTGCCTTGCATAATGGTCTTTGTAATATGTCCAAACAATGAAAGTTTTCTCCGTTTGACAATGGCGAGAAGAGGTTCGTAGTAGCCAACAAAACTGTCAACCATTTTCCGCACAGTTTTATGTTTCCGACCAAATATATCCGTAAATATATTCACCTCTAAATGACGCAAGCGTACTTCTCATTTAAATTGTCTAAATCTATTTCACAACTAATTGACGTAAATTCATTTGTCTTGTAAATTTCATAAACGTGCACCAACAGAAAATTCGCATTTGGGTAGATACTTAACTCCGACCATGCGCGTTTGTGATGGGAAGAAAAAGTCATCCGTTCAGGACCTCATTTGTGAATACATTGTCTGAGGGTTAACAAGGTTTCGTGCTTTCATACGAGTATAAACTTTGATTGGCTAACATTATCCTGCAGTTTGGTGCTTCCTATATAGACATGTTCTACGTGGATAAGAAAAGTGGTTAATAAATGGCATCACTGAGTAAACATGAATTAAGCAATTGAAAATAGGATTTCATATGATGAAAACTAGAGACTTACACACACACACACACACACACACACACACACACACACACACACACACACACACACATACACATACACACACATATATATATATATATATATATATGTATGTATTGTACGTTCGATAATTTCGCCTGAGCACTGTGAAAGAGATTAATTCTAAACAGCAGCCGTCTCCGCTAACGCAACACTCTTCATTAAATGGATTGACCGCTATGGCTGTCTGGCGTTTGTTTACATTCCCAAAAATATTACGCTTGAATTTCATTTTCCCTCTGCCTTGTGCTTACAGATCAGGGATAGAAACTCCGCCTGATTCCAAATCGGTTGGGTTTCGTTCCCGGCTTGAAGCAATCGGATGTCTAGCTGCACTGATGAGCTGTGAAACAGCGAAACAAACTTGTATATGAATGACTATATATATATATATATATATATATACGGGGGTCATTCAATAAATATGGTGAATTTTTCGGTATAAGAACTTCTAATACAGATAGAAGCTTTCTCTTTTTTATTTTTTTGTTTTACTTCTTTTTCACTTGGATTTAATTTCTTTTGCGGATTAAAAAAAACTTTGAGAGTTTTGGCGATTAACAAAGATGGCCGACAAAGAAGCATGCTCCAGGATTGAACAGCGGTCTGTTATCAAGTTTTTGATTGCCGAAGGGTGCAAACCAGTTGAAATTCATAGGAGAATGCCAACTGTGTATGGCGCCACATGTTTCAGTCCAAAAAATGTCTATAACTGGGCTAAATTGTTCACAGAAGGACGGGGCAGTGTTGAGGATGAAGACAGGCCTGGGAGGCCTACAGAAGGGAGGTCTCCTGAGGTTATCGAATCAGTCAATGACCTCATTCAGTCTGACAGAAGGGTGACAGTGGATGACATTGCAAGGACTTTGAAAGACATAAAGAACAAGCGCAAGGGTCATCAGTCAGAAGGAGTCATCTTGCATCATGACAACGCAAGGCTTCACACAGCAGCCCAAACGGTGCAGACCATCAACGTGCTGGGCTAGGAACTGCTCCCTCATCCCCCTTACATCCCAGACCTTGCCCCTTCAGACCTTCACCTGTTTGGTCTCTTGAAAGCGTTCACGAGAGGCACGAAGTTTAAAAGTGACGATGAAGTCAAAAGTGTTGTGAGCGACTGGCTGAGACATCAGTCCAAAGATTTTTACGCTGACGGAATACGGAAGCTTGTGCACAGATGAGAAAAGTATGTGACACTGCTGGGAGAATACGTTTAAAAAGAAAAGAAAAGTAAACTTCTATCTGTATTAGAAGTCCTTAAACCTAAAAATTCACCTTATTTAATGAATGACCCTCGTATATATATATATATATATATATATATATATATATATATATATATATATAATGTGTGTGTGTGTGTGTGTGTGTGTATGTGTGTGTGTCGAGAGAGAGAATATCCTTTTAATTGGATCTATTTGAGCAGTAAGTTTTAGTTTATACCAGGTTAACCAAAATTCTATGTGAAAGATTTTGCTTCATATGTCGGACGATTTTCCTTGTTTCTTCTGAGAAATTTCGGAATTAAAAATCTATTCTAAAAGAGATTGTATTGATACTGTTTTCATTATATGTTTCCTTGCTGTGCTATTATAGTTTAATTTATCTTGTTTTTTTTTCAAATATCCTTTTTTTCACCTGTGGTGTCGAGTTTTAATTTAACTATTCCTTCTTCAATCATCAGTTTGGTTTGTGCTGATTTATTCTTTTTTTAACAATACGAAGAATAGAAAGACTAAAAATTTGATATCATGTGTAAATTTTCGGTTTAACCATTCACTAATATTTTTAAATATATTCAAATTGGTGTTGACGCCAAATCATTAACTGATCCTTGCTATATTAAACATTTAATAAGTCCAATCACTTTAGGAAAAGCTCTGAAATTTGAAGGTTAAAATGGTGAGTTAACATAACAAGGAAAAGTCACATAAAAACGTTGGGATGAAAATAACTAAATATATATGGGCCACCCCATACATTTAGCAAGAC
>OZ038477.1:8491954-8496954 GCA_964036315.1 Acanthosepion esculentum
TCAGCAGCTATCGGAGTCCAATCGCAGGGCACCTTTGGCAAGTGTCTGTTCCATAGCCACGGGTCCACCAAAACCATTTGAGGGAATTTGGAAGAGGAAACTGTGTGGAAGACCTCGTTGGCCAAATATCGTTGGCCAAAGCTAGCACGATATCACAAAACACCGTGATTGTGTGTTGAGGTGGCCAGCCTTGTTCATTTATGATCACGCTCTAAAAAAACTGTTAATTGGCTCTGCACACGCCAATAACAGTATAAACTGCAGGTGGGCTCTGTGGGCATTTCCCAGGTGGGAAATTGCAAAAATGCGCTAACGGGTGTCCTCGATATCGAGTGGCCAATTATTATTATATATGTATATATATGTATATATCGTCACCACCATGAAATCTTATATATATATGTGTATATGTATATATATTTACGTGTATATATATATATGTATGTGTATATATATGCATGTCTAAATGTAAGTGTATATATATATGTATATATATATATATATACATGTATATATATATATGCATTCATGAGGAGGAAAGAGGAAATTTTTTTCGTGTGACACGTCTCGTACCTTATGATTTAATTGGACAAATAACGCTGATGTGCCTTCCCACACACACGAACGGCAGACGCAGGGAATTTCATATTTTGAAAAAATATTTTTAAACATGTCTTCGGTGCATAATACATCCAATTTCATTTAGATTCTTTTCTTTTTCCTTTTTTTTTTCATTTCATTTTTGTTATTAAATATCCCACATTTTGATAGTAGAAGAGCTGCCAATAAGGCTAAAACGTTGTAAAACCGGGACGTCAATTTTCTCTGGAGAAACTAACGACTAAAGAACTTTCTAGATATTGTCCGCTTAGTGATTTTTTTTTAATTAGAGTAGCATTTCTCATTTCAAAATTGTGGTTCAGTCTCGTTATGGTGAGAACATTCATATGTAACTTTTTAATCAATGTGTAAAACTAATTTACCCGCTACAAATAATTACTAATTCACTATTATTCGGACTATTGTCCTCATTTTTGTCGCCATATTTATTACAACGTTTCAGCCGTTGTACGCTCCGGCCGTCTTCAGGTGAATGTAATGTCGAACTGAACCCTTTATTTCGATCAATGGGGTAGACTGTTCCAATTCCACGTGCCATATCTAATGGATGTCAGTTATCTCCTGTTAATTCCTCTTTCTAAGTTCTTCAACGCCTTAACCAAGTATTGAACTCACACTTTTCGGGTCCTGTCACTGGATCTAACTAACCCCTTTATCCACTGTGCCATGTGTCCTTTAGAATCCAGTTCGACATTATAACCGCCCGAAGAAGGCCGGTGCGTACAACGGCCGAAACGTTGTAATAAATATGGCGACAAAGATGAGGACAATAGTCCGAATAATGTAAATAATGTACATAATCCCTCATACAGAAATATAGACAGATACTAATTCAGTATATTAATTTCGGTTACCTTCCTCTTTTAATATTTCTTTTAACATTTTATATCTGAAACATTTCAATAAACTCTAACAGGCAGCCTGAATAACTTCGCTATTCAATCAACCCATACATTTCTTTAGAATTCAAACCTATCTTACACAGCCTGTGAAATACATTCTTTATCAATCCGTATTGTTTTCTTTCATAAAGAACAATACAAATCTGAATCTACTTTCCGTATATCGCTATTCCGAATTAATATTTATATCTGGATTTCAGAGTTCACTTTCCAAGCTGCAGTTTGCTTGCTGGAATTGAAGATGTAGATCAAAAATGTTTCCCTCGAGCGAGATTATTTGAAAATAATCCCTGGCAGGCATCGTCCTGTAACCTTTGTTCCATTTACAGCGACGTACCAATCAATCTGTCTGTACCAGTGCCAGACGAAAAGGGCTGACCTTAAGACAAGTGAAATATGATTTCATTGAGGGAAAGGCAATGGTTATGACCGATTTGCCGCTTTTATTGCAGGCGCCATATTTTTATGGCTTTCATTATATCGAGTGGAAAAATGAAACAGGGAAGTCGACATTCGATTATAAAATTAAACAGCCGAAGCAGAAGGTGTGAGTGACTGGGAAGAGAAAAATGGCTGACTTTGAAAGGCGGGGAATAGTAAATAGTAGTGTGTAAAACAAAGGAGAAAATGAGTCGGAAAATATGTGTTTACAAAGAAGAACAAAAAAATTAAGAAAACGGAACGCAAATAAGACACAAGATAAAAATATGACCAACAGTTAGAAAGGAAATGAAGAAGAAAAGATTAAGATAAATGGGCTCTAAGGTCGAGAAGAAGATGGCAGAAATGAAATGTCTAGAGGTCGAAATGGAATGTTTTAAGAGAAATAATTCGGGTTAAATGAAGAAGAGGAAAATGAGAAAATAGTAAAAACAAATTTGAAAAGTAATAATAAGAGGAAAAGATAGTAAAAGCTAAGAAAAAATTTAGAAACGCCCAGGCACTAACGAGTTATAAATATCTGAGGTTAATCCTATAACAAAGATTATGTACCTTTCAAAATCCTACATACGGATTTCAGATATATTATTTAGGCGTCTTATAAGCTAGCATAGTTTACAGGGATTTTGTAGTTAGTTTACACAATGACTTTTAAACGGCTCTTATAACATGCTTATTATCACCTACCATGTCTCTATGTATATACCCGTTGGTTAAATGTTATCGGCGCGGGAGTGGGAGTTGAAATTGAGGAACCGAGTTCAAATTCCTGATTAGTCAATCGCGCTCACTTTTGCAACGATACACTTGAGAAAGGCATGAATCCATCTATTCTCCTTGCATCTATGAGTTAAATAGCAAAGTATACTTGTTTCTCTAACCTTGGGCAGCACCCAGTATAAGAGAAAGGGAACACTGGATTTCAAATCAAGGAGAAGGCTAGATGAAACACCTTACCTAAGAATACATGGCAATTTAAAAGTAATTTAAAAAATATACGAGATCTATGGAGAACTATTATCACCATGTATAATAGTTGATTATCTGATTAATTTTTGATAGCCATGAAACATTTCGTTTGGAACAATGAAAAGAATAATGAACTGTTACGTAATATCGGCACTCCTATCTGATTGTTAATACTGGGCAATCTGCAGAAGGGGTAGAACAGATTTGAAGCAAACGATATGTGGTTCTGCATGCAGAGAATTCCACAGAGTTGACACGTGATTAACAAGGAGGTTTTACGGAAATTGGAAGCCAAAAAAGACATTAATACTTAGAATGAGAAAGCGACAATTGAAATTTCCAAGACAAAGAAGTATTCAGAGGACACATTGAAAGCAACAGAAACACACAGAGAGCATATTGAAATCAAAAGAGACAGAGGAACGTGTCGAATAACATACTTAACAGGATGGGAGAAATAGCAAACACGGAATAGGAGATATAGCAAAAAGACAAGCTTGACTAAGATTTCTAAATGATCGCATATGCCGTGAAGGGAGACTACATACAGAAAAGGAAGATATGCTTATTTTAGACTAGCATGTTCCTTTTCGCTGTTATATTTAAAACATTTCTTCACATGTTAGTCGTCGTTCTCACTAACATCTTCAGATGTTTAAATCGAAACATTTATTCAATCCATCTGTCTCATTGTGTTTATCATCATCTTCATTCACATTTGTGCCGTTTCTTCCACTGAACCAGAGGATTTTAATTTTCAGTATTCCTAGGGATTGAACTCACAAGTCCGACTAGTCAGGTATGTTTTTATCAAAGTTTTTAATCCCCATGGAAAATGCAGTAGTGTAATTTTGCAGTGTTAAACATGATGGAATTCTGTGAGCATCCCAATTCGGTGGAATTTTTATGACCCTATTCTTTCTTAAATCGCTTTTCTTTCTTTCAATAAAACGTTTACTGTATTCGTTATGGGTCCCTTATTATTTCCGTTGTCACAATTTTTCCGATTCACTTCATTCCACAGTAGCAGGTGACCATTTCCTTCATTTTTATTGCTACATCTTTCATTAGAAACAAGAGATAGGATTTCATTAAGGAAACAAAAAACGATGTATCGACATAACTACGGATCTGCAAAGTGGATTAGGCGGTTCGCTCAAAAGCATTCGGAAAATATCTATTTTCAGTGCATCCAAACCTAAGCTCTTCTTCACGTCAGTATACGTTTAAAACTATATAGGGTCCATGTCTGTCAACTACGGTTACCTACAACCCCATGATGGCTAAGAAAACTAAATATAATCCTACGGCCGAAATCTAATAAACTGTTTGAAATATCAAAATTGAGAATCAGAGAGAACGCATAAATATCTACCTAAATAACCAAATAATATCTACACCTTTGTGCAAATTATTTGAATCAACTACTTTAGTTTCCTATCTTTGGACCTACAGTCAATCTTAGACCCACTGGTGTAGCAGGGTGTAATCGATTTCTATTTTTCCCTCAGATTAGGTCATTTGCAGTAGTTTGCAGTAATATGAATCTATTTTCGGGATGTATGATGAAATATGTTTGACATTGAAAAATATTGCGTCATCCGTGATTGCATCAGATTTTCATGACGCCCAGTCACTATTGCGTCAACTGTCAGTTAATGTTCCTACGGCTAATGTCTGCGATGGACGTTACTCCAAGGAAGCGTGCGAAAATTGTAACGCTGCCCGAACACAATGGCAAACATTAGCAGTGAACAAATCAAAGTACTATCGACTGGTGTGCAAACGCTCCTGATTTAAATCCAATCTCCGGGGAAGGAGTTTGAGAAATGGACATAGGAAGTATTAACATGTGCACTGGGTCTTTTTTCATTGGGAAAATACGAAAAAAGAAGCAAATAATTACAGAATAATAGGCTTAGGGCTATATCCTGTTGATATCCCCGTTATCGTGCGATCACTGCAGATAAGCAACGTCGTGTCTGGTCAGTACCTAGATGGGTAACTGCTTTGGAATACCAGGTACACTAAGGTTGGGTGTTTGGTTGGTGTAACAGTTAATGGCAT
>OZ038477.1:8499454-8501954 GCA_964036315.1 Acanthosepion esculentum
AAGACTTCTTCCCTAATGTGTGCGCGGCAAAAGTCAAAATTGTTGTCCTCGCCGGACCAGTAAAAAGATGATTATTGAGTGCAAGGGATTCCCCAATATAATCACGAGGACAGGGAAAACAACGTGGAACAACTTTGTCGCGTCGAACTTCTTGTGGAATCAAAAGGTAGAAAACTGTGCAGTTTGTTGAGAACCTGGTGACGAACGACGGCAAAATGGGCTGCAGTTTGTCGCTAATAATCCATGTGCTTGACAGTCATTTTGATAAAACCGAGAACATGGGAGCGTACTCAGAAATGCAGGCTGGTTTTTCCACCGGGATATACCGGACTTCGAATGCCGATAAAAAGCGAACGTATAAGTAAAACATGATGGGAGACAATGTTTGGGAGGCTGAGTTGTGAAAGTAATTTACAGTAAAAGCGTATACTGCGAAAAATTATTTAGTCCTAATCTTTTGTGATTTCTCTTGTGTAATCCTAGAACAAATAAATGCTGCTTTTGGAAGTTATGCCGTTTTTTATACCCATTGGAGGCCGCATCACTTTTCCATCACCTAAGCTACACTTAGAAAATCATCGTTTTATTCCTACATTAGGTAAACGGGAATACTTACATTTGCCAGTTTTCCCAATGGTAGAGTTCAAATATATAATTATCCGGGTCAGTAAAGCAAATTTCGAAGGAAATATTACCATTTCCTCATACTTTCTAGTGGTAAGTAAATAGGAAATAACAGTTTCTACTCAAAGAAAAAAACTCGAGTTACACAGTGGAATGCTTAATTTTTTGAGCGGTTTAATTTACAGTGTAAGAAAAATGTCTTACGTCGTATTCGTCAGGTGAACAACGTAGGCTATAATGCCAACGTTTGTCCATGTTCATGATGGTGAAGATTAAGAATTAAAAAATACTTATTTGAAATTCATGTTGGCATTGATCGTAAATGTTGTGGATTCCGGGATGAAATCCGGTATCAAATAATAACAAACGCCAAGAATGAATATAGGGAAATAAATGTATTAACGTAATAATACAAACTGGTAATACAGGTTAGTAGTTCCAGGAATGCGGGCTTAGTAGACAAATATATAGATTGTCTTTGGTATCGTCGTATCGCTGTATGACTTCTTACCGGGTCTAAGTGCTCGTGAATAAAGGGGAAGAATAATAAAAAGCAAATGAAAAACAATTATATGAATACAATTAACTCTTACGTACTATGGATCCGGGTTATTGACAGAAGGAAAATATATCTATTATTCTAGATTTAAGACGTGGTTGTTTTTGATTGATTGTCTTTTTTTACGGCTTATCAACCTATTTTTACTTAACCCATTGAGGGCTGCATTCCTGAACAAGTTTAACGCTTCTACTTGAGCTCCTGAGTCAAAATTCTCAGATAATTGGTATGTAATGTTTCACGGTAGATATAAATATAGTTACAAAAGTTTACCCACCGTTCAACCGGTAGCTGAGCATTAAGTCATTTTTCACTACCACCGTTCAACTGGTGGCTGGGCATTACGTCATTTTTCTCTACCACCGGTTAAGCAGTGGTCATGGCTCAGGCCAATAAATATTTTTAGATTGTTAGCATTTTTGGAGATAATATTAATTTTCTGATAAAAATCCTGAAAATTAACCCATAGCTGGAGGGGAAGGAGTGGAGTCATGCCTTTCCCAATGGTATTTACACGTAAATGAATATAACGAAACAACCTAGATTTGAAACTACACTCTTCGATTTCCAACTGCGGGCGACTAACTATTACACCAACCAAACATCCAAACTTAGTGCACCTGTTATTCCAAAGCAGTTACCCATCTAGGTACTGACCAGGCACAACGTTGCTTATTTGCTGTGATCGCACGATAACCGGGATATCAACAGGATATGGCAGTTAGTTTCGGAATGAAGTTGACATAATTTCGTATATATGAATTTAAATCCTTATTTCAAGAAAATGAGGCATAAATTACAAAAGAGAAGTTTCAGAAGAGACAGGACAAAAGAGAACGAAGTTGGGTTCTTAAAATAAAAGAAAGAATATCAGATGTGGTATGAGAAAACGTGAAACGTTAACCGTAACCCTCATACGACAGACAGAAAATAAATTGTGAGAGGAAATATAAGTGAGTTTACAGCAGCGAGAAAGAACTGTAGAGAAGGCGGGAAAAAAATCAAAGGAAAAACCAAAACGACAGAGAATAAAATTAAGGGAAGCCCGCAATAAAGATGAAATAGGAATAATCTTATTATTATTCCTGAAACTAAATATTTGCAATAATTAAATTCCTAAGTAATCATTAGAAATATGTGCAGATCATAAATATGTTTGTCGCGAAAATGAATTTCGCTCTGTGCAAATGGCGGGAAAAAAATCAAAGGACTCATCGATTTTTTTAGACATACACATATTACACATACAAACACGCACACAAATATATATATATATATATATATATATATATATATATATATATATATATATATATT
>OZ038477.1:8506954-8534454 GCA_964036315.1 Acanthosepion esculentum
TCACAAGAAAATAAGATCGAAAACGTAATATCAACAGCTGTAAACAAAACAATGTATGCCCACTATACATACCACTATACATACCATTATACATAGCACCTAAAGAAAGAATCAGTGAAGCAGAGCGTGACGAAGTAATTCAATTACTGAAAGCTAACATTTTATAGGAGACGTGAACATCCACTACAAGTCATGGGAAATAAAAAAACAGCAAAAAGGCGGATTTCTAAAAACGATTGATAGCCAAAGTCAGCTGAGTTTGTTTAATGATAACTCAAAGGACTTACCTTTTCCCATCAATTATCACATATACTGCAACAGACTTGACAATCTGTAACTCCAACACTTACAGTCTATGAAAGTTGAATGAAGAATAACACATGTGGAATTGTCAAATTCCTCATCATTACAGATACGTATAACTCCAAACTAAACAATGTAATACCATGTTGAAATCAATATAAAATCAATTGAGAAGAATTGGTAAGTTATTACTAGTCCAGAAGACAATACTAACAAATGGAGAACAAATGCAATATTTTGCCAATAATATCCGTCCAATAGCGAAGGAAAGCATACAAAATTTGCCATCTCTTCAAATGTAAGCCAGTTATGGTTTGATAATCAATGTCGGCACACCGCAAGAATATGTTGAATAAACTAAATGACATTTTAGAATAATCCAACCAAGGAAAATTGCAATATGTACACAATGAGAAGAGTCAAAACTGAATATAGGGAAAAACTAGATATCTAAAGTTTATATGAACATTGTTCGAAAATAACTGTTCAAAATATTTATTCGACTTGTAAATTGTTTGAATGAAAATTAATCGAAAGGAAATTTATGCTACATGATAATTATTTGAAATGCAATAAAAATGTAAAAATTAAAAGAGGAAATCCACAAATGATAATTATTCGAAATACAAATATCGTTAATAAAACAATTTAGTACGAGAAAATTCTTATAACCATAAATTATATGATATTTCACTCAAATAGACAACGACTGAAAAGTAGTCGTTAAAGGATTCCGCTAAGTTTTTAAGTTTTCCATTTACGTCGGGGCATTTCTTGGCGTTCTTGTTATTTTGCCAACCTGCTCTTACTTTTGCAATATGAATTTCTTGCAAGTCCTGTTCTCTTTTAAGAGCATCTATGAATTTCCATATTGTGAGATAATAGGATGGCCCTTGTGTTAAGAATGTCCTGTGCCATCCTTCAAGGGCGTTATTAGTTCTATGTAAATCATCATTAACTCTCGCAATGCAAGATTATATACGTATTTCAGACATAGGTATTTCAAATAATTATCATTTAGTATAATCGTCCTTTCGATTCATCTTTATTCAAACAATTTCAAATCCGAATAAATCTTTTTCGAATAATTGTTTTTGGACAATGATTTTCGAACTCTTACTCGATACGCGTATCTAAAATAGCATAAATACAAGAACATGGAATATGATCCGGAAAACATCAGAGAGGTAATAGCCTAACAATCCATCAAACAACTGGTTTAAAATCATATAAAGATCAACAAGAAAATGCACAGCTGAAAACGTACCATAAAATATATCTTCGTATGCACAAAAAAAACAAAACAAATGTAAATTTATCACAAAAATAACGAAAACACAAAAAGTAATCTTTCATTCAAAAACCACGATAATTACAACCAGCCTTAAACTAAAGTCTTCCGCAGAACCCACGTCACATTTGTTGGCTCAGATGATATCCATTATCTGTTCCGAAAACAACTAATACGTATTTCCTTAAAATACGTACCTTGTATTTATAATGATACTCGGATCAGAACAAAACTCAAAAATAGAGAAGCAAGGTTGCATGATCACCTTACCCATAAATGAAATACCGAACTCCTACTATCAACCTATTTCACTCAATAGCTTCATCCATAAAACCTTTGAATGAATTGTTCAAAATAGATCAATATGATATATTGAAAGAATAGATTAATATGATGTATGGAAATAACAGAATACTTGTCGAGCTTACGGGGTCGAATGGATAATTAAGTTTGGCCTCACATATATAAGAGAGCCTTTTTTAAAGGAGAATCTTTGAGATTCCAAAAAGAATACGGCATTAGTACGACAAATACTGCATAAAAACAGTTATACAATGTTAATCGTCATTTTTTGTCTTATTGAATTCAGTTTTTTTATTTTCCTCGGTGTATCTTCCATTCTCTGTAACCCTTTCAATCCTAGTGGCTTTTACCGTCTTGCTCAGAGCAAAATGATTATAAAATGAGAATTTGTGCTAATGTCAGCTTTTATCTGTGACCATCTGAATGAGAGATATTTCAAAGTACGAGTGGGTGAGACACAACTGAAAAAGAAGAAATGTATGTCCCGCAGCATACAACTTAAAATTAAAATAAATAAGATTGAAAACATTTTTGCTGGGACATATATAGCAATGTCTGTGTAGATGACTTTGTAATCTTCTATAGATCGAAGCACATATATGCAGTAGAAAGGCACCTTGTAAGTATGGCAAGAGAGCATGGTTTCAGATTCTGGAAAACAAAATAATAACAAAACATATGCATTTCTACGGGAACTGCACAAAGAAATATAATGTTACGATTGATTAATACATGTACTTAGAACGATCAATGATGAAAAGAGGCGTTTCTCAGGTTGAAAATATTTATAATCCAATTGTTATAAAAGCATACGACTGGGGAGACAGTTTTGATTAGATGTGAAATGGTATTTTTTATATGGATCGTTAAAAAAGACATTCTATCATCAAGTGCTGTGTCTAGAGTCGGGAGTTTTCACAGCCTTTCCAGTAGAAATCGTATATACAGAAGGACAGCTGTTAAAAGTAAGACAACAAACTGACATTACAGTACTGCCTGAAACTCTCATCATATCCGACAAAACCCCGACATAAACACGAGTATTCTACCCAACATCTGTAGATAAAAAGAACATATCACCAAATAAGTATTCTGCTGAATTCTATCAGAAATTAGATTGGTACCTCGTGGACCCAGCCTGTCTAATATTTGATGAATTGCTAAAAGTCTCAACTTTTCCCCGTTTACAGCGAATCAGAAAGAAAATTATTGAATTACAGTTTTCCTTTTGGCAATGCAAAACCAGACAATCATACAGTCTGAAAGGAATGATGCAATTAAAAAATATTTAAGCCCAAATTCTTCTGGGCTTTATAAAATTATATCAAGATCTAATATTTTACAAATATAAGAGGATGAAAACAAGAACATATTCGACAAACCAAGTCAACCTTCTTTATATCGATCATCAATAGTGAATATACCAAAACTACTAAAGAGGAAGGATTAAGGACAACTGAATCGGTTGCCAGTTATTAGCTTGTTACAGACACGTTTCTTCAAATTCATCAGGGCCTGGTCGTACATACAATTTCACCATTTCTAAGAATACAGTTAGAAATCATCTAACCAGTCGTATTTATTATCCAATCACACGTCATATAACAAATTCAAATAAAGCCCCGATCCTCACACTTTTTTGTTTATAAAGGATCACGAATCGTGCGGCCATTGATGTATATTAACACGTAAAAAATTATCAGTATTTGTCTATATTTCTGAGATGAGGTATTATGTAAACTATTTACATTATTCGGACTATTGTCCTCATTTTTGTCGCCATATTTATTACAACGATTCGGCCGTTGTAAGCTCCGGCCTTCTTAAGATGGTTGGAATATCGAACTGAACCCTTTATTTCACTCGCTGGGGCAGACTGTTCTAGTTCCACTTGCCATGTCTAATGGATGTCAGTTATCAGTTATCTCCTGTTAATTCACCCATCCAACGTTCTAACTAACGCAATAATAAGGTATTAAACTCATACTCATTGGGTCTCCTCGCTGGATGTAACAAACGCCTTTATCTACTGTGCCATGTGTCCACAATACCTGGTTAAGGCGGTGGAGAACTTCCCGAGTCAGGAAGATCAAGTTACCACAGATTTATACCGATTCTTTGGCTAATGTATTCTATCTGAATCCGACGACTGTCATTTGTGAAACGAATAATTCGATTTTAATATTACCTTTACACATTTTAAAAGCTTTTTCTGATATAGATAATTTTATAGATTCTCATAAACGATCGGGCATTCAATGAGAATAGATTAAGCTTTCCTTGTTATTTAAGCCATAATTGGAAAACACATGAGATTAATGAATATCAGCAAGATGCGAAGGAATCATGATTAACTGAAATTTGAAGCTAACTTGCAAATTTTACATTACGTGCCTATAGCCTTTTCGCTACGTGCATGTGGTCATATCACATAATAAATCGTTTGACGTCCGATTACAGACTTTTAAAACAGTTATAAGATATGTGACTGTGGAACACCCACCACGACCTGCACACTTACAAAAACTTAATTTTACAATGAAATATATACATATATATTATTCGTAAATTAATCTGTATAAAATGATGTTTTCCTCTGATTTAATAATTTGCGTAATTCTTCCACTAGAAGAATCGTGATATGTCTGGCAAAATTTCCTGCAGCCGAAACACAAACATTATATTGGCTACTAAAAGGTTTGACTCAAAGATCTAGAATTATCTTTAACAGAAATCCTCTCCTTCTCAAGAACACTTAAATGTGAGAATCGACCAATAAGTTCTGACGGAAACAAAGAGAAACAATTATCTCAGATGAAATTATTAATTCAAATAACGCCAAAATAATAAATATAATTACTGTTAAATTTTCACGGACATCCACTTTTCAGTTGAAAAACAAATGTTTTGTGGAAAGCTGGATGAATCATCATCAATCTAATGTTTGATTTCCGTAATAAAATTAATTTTGCATTTTATTTGTATTTTATATTAATCTTCACACTATATAAGATCGCGAGTCACTAAAAGTACAGGGTTACTATATTGTGTTGTCCAGTTTATGACTATATTCTTAGTTTTGATTGATTGATTTGTTTGTTTAACTTCTTATGAATCATTTAATCTAATTCTCTTGTGAGATGTGAAGTAATAAAATATGATATACGTTATTCTGCTTTCATAATTGAATACATGGTAGATAATTGTCAGCTTTTGTGCATATACCTGTCTATGTGGGCATCATTACTGGGGGCGGTGATATGTGTGTTTTATATTGATGTTTTGTTGAAGTTTTTTGGAATACAGTTTGATTTCTCTAAGAAAATGTAGGATATTATCTGGACCAATGTTATGAAAGAGTTTATTCAGGTTGGTTGCTTGGTTTATTTTATTTAACGGCATAGTAAACTCTGTGGGGTAGTTAATGCGGAAAATCTAAATATTGTTACGTAATATATGCTTTCAACTACATATATGTTGTGGTGGAATCCACCTAATCTGCATAGGTGACTACCAACTATATAAATAATGGTTGATACCGGAAGACGAGGGGAGGAATCACGAGATCCAACTAGAGACTCTGATCGACTGCGACTAGTCAACACATTCTCCAGGAACGTCTTCCCAGAAATATACAGAAATACTATATGTACTTATTGTGTACACTTTCTTGTTATAATACATTCTTGTTCCAAGTACATTTTGTGTTGCATTATTATTCCATGCAATAGGCGAGATTCAACATTGAGTCAAGACTCAACAATATATTTTGTACATAAACTTATACTTTCAGAGTAAAGGCATGTTCTTTAAATATATATGGGTGTAACAGGGAACAACAGCAATTAAGAGCTGAATCCACGCTCCTCAAAGCCTTCATTGTCTTTCTCAGAGGTTTTGCTGCCGGATGTAGTTAATCGTCATACCTAGGAAAAATTAGATTTTAATATATTTGTACTAGCATTAAGTGTTAAAAATGTGAAATATTTTATGTCGGGCATTTTAACATAGTGATTCGTTGTGGAGTGTGGATGAGACAGTCTTATAAATGTAAAGCAATTTTGATTTGACCATTGAATAATCAGAACTACCTCCTATCGAACACACACTGGAATTATTCTAAATAAGCATACGATACTTTTCAGAGGCCACTAATAAAGAACAGTTATGCGTATTTGTGACATGGCACTACTTTGTGCTAGATATTGTCACTATAGCATATCATATCAGAGCATAGGTTGGCAATGGAAACTCAGAGAAAAGACATTGGTATGGATTCTACAACGTCACAAAGGCATCAAAAAATTAACAGAATATGTACCACATTTGCATAATTCATAATACTCACACAGAAATAATTGAATCGCCATTAGCAAATCTTGCTATTTTATTTTCCGTCTGTACGAATACATACACATTTAAATTTAACATATTTCAGATTTCTATCGGGTTAATACGGTTAATATATTTTAATTATTAAATTATATTTATACTCATGAGTAGCGTTTAAATTCTGAATAAGTGAATGCTCTAAATTATTTGAAAATTTTATGGCTTAAAGGAAAGTTTTAAAATTAGACACATATAAACTAGGGTTAAACAAAGACTTGGGTATTTTAAATGAGTATTTCAATAGTTAAAAAAATTCTTTAGATATAGTTAAAAAAAAAACTTTTTAAACAACATCTAAAATACTATCGTTAGATTTACGTAAAAAAATTGAAACACAGTTGCATTCCACATCACGTGACGTCCGCGTCCCACGACGGACGCTGTAAACAAACTCCCAAATACAGTTATTCAATTAATTTCTGAGGAAGGACCGAGGTGGTCTGAAATATCAAATCTATAAAAACATATAAATAAATACTTGCACAAAGAAACACCCAATTTTTTTCTTTTAATTTGCAACTTTACAGTTGTTTTATCCATATTATATATATATCTACCTATCTATCTATCTATCTATCTATCTATCTATCTATCTATATATATATATATATATATATATATATGTGTGTGTGTGTGTGTGTGTGTGTGTGTGTGTGTGTTTGTGTGTGTGAAAAAACAAATATTGATAGCTCTGAGAACCGCACATAATACCTCTAAGCTATCGTAATGACAAATTGAATAATTAACGGATAAGCACTTGTACTGTATGCAGTCTTAAAAACTCCAATTCTTCGTCATTCAATAAGTTCGTTGGGGCATTTCGCCATTGTGAAATGGTTAGCAAGTTTGTTGCACTAGATCAATAACTGCTGAGTAGTGGGTCCTATCCTCACTGACAGTCTTATATTTTCGGCAGTGAGCCATATTTTAGCTATGCTTTAAAATCACCATTCAATAATACACGTCTTTATAAATAGTTGTTGAACTTGTGTTTCTGTCCGTCTTTCAGAATGCAAAAAAGATGCTATTCTAGCTGACTCTTTTCTGAAGTTGAATCCGTGGATTCCACCTGATCTTCATGATAGAAACTTGGACCGATCTTATCGAGAGCTGACTCCAAGTCGGTCGTCTCATTTTCAATAGAAACAAATGACGGTCAAAAGAAGAGGGAAAATTAAATTAATCTGAGCTGATTAAATCATCCGTCAGATTCCATTGGACGCTTCAAATCAGAATTCATGAAAGCTGTGCTTGCTTGAAAATGAGATCAATGGTTTAAAAGCCTTAAACTAAAAATAGTCTTTATTTGTTTTCCTTTTTCGAAATGTGATTTTATAAAATCACACTTTTATGAAATCATACTTCGGAAGAATTACCAAGATATCTGTGAAAGATGAACGGATAAAAAGAAAGAATAAAAACAGCGAAGACAAAGAAAATGGTAAAAAGACAGGGAAGGAATGCATTCAAATATCGAAAAGAAAAAAATAATAAAAGAAAAGAAGAAGAACCAACCAAAAATACCAAGTGAGGAAGAATGAAAGAAATCAATAATTTAAAAAATAGAGTCACAAATCTAAGGAATGCCAGCGTAATATTGGTGAAGGAAGATGCTAATGAGGCAAGACTTTTACAAAATACGTTGAAAGCAGCCTGCAAGAAAATAGACAAAAAATGATATAGCAAAGAAAATAAGATTGAAACTGCACAGCCATAATGGAAGAGTGAATAATAAATAGAAAGAAACAAAAAAGAAAGAAAAAGACTAGCGAGATAGAAATAAAGAAATAGACTGTGATAGATAGACGGACAGACAGACAGATAGATAGATAGATAGACAGACAGAAAGACAGACAGATATATAGATAGATAGATAGACAGACAGATAGATAGATAGATAGATAGATAGACAGACAGATAGATAGATAGTTAGATAGACAGATAGATAGATAGTTAGATAGACAGACAGACAGACAGACAGACAGACAGATAGATAGATAGATAGAGATAGATAGATAGACAGACAGATATATAGATAGATAGATAGACTGACAAATATATAGATAGATAGATAGATAGATAGACAGACAGACAGATAGATAGATAGATAGAGAGATAGATAGATAGATAGACAGACAGACAGACAGACAGATAGATAGATAGATAGATAGATAGATAGATAGATAGATAGATAGACAGGGAGATAGATAGACAGACAGACAGACAGATATATAGATAGATAGATAGACAGGCAGATAGATAGATAGATGGACAGGCAGACAGATAGATAGATAGATAGATAGATAGATAGATAGATAGATAGATAGATAGATAGATAAATAGATAGATAGAGATAGATAGAAATAAAAAAAAAGAAATAAAAAATAGACGCAGACAGATGAATAAATAGCAAAGTAAATATATAGACTGGAATAAATAGAAAAAGAAAGAAACTTAGATAGATAGATAGATAGATAGATATAAAACAGAATGAGATAGATAGATAGATAGATAGATAGATAGATAGATAGATAGATAGATAGATAGATAGATATGGATAGAAAGAAAAAGTGTAAATATATTGCAGTCTTATCTTGCAATCTGTGTGTTTTTATTCTATCATTTCTTCCTCCTCACATCAAAATTCAGATTAGAGGGGAACAAGGAATGTTTGAGAAATGACGATGCCACATTTGCATTCGATTAGGCAAATGATTGCACAAAATGCGACCCAGTCGCATTATAAAAACCGAAGCATTGTCAAAGAAGAAAAGAAGCGTCTCTTATAATCTGAATCCAATATCAAATAAAATATTCTACTCATCCAGTCACTGTGCCACTCATTCAAGGAATGGTTTTAGTTTTTCAATTCCCCCTTTCTATATTTTTTTTGTTTTCATCGGTCTATTAAATGTGGCTTTTCTTCTCAATTCATAACGTAACATTCCTAATCGTATCTTTGGATAGAGCACAAAAACTCACCGCCTCCTTTGTTATCGTTCTTGAAACGCGTCAAACGGAATATTGGCTGAGCTCATCTAATAAAGCCATGCGTTTCATTAGCAGAACATAGCTGGGTTTAAGAAAAGTGAATTAACACAATTTGATGTCGGCAGTTTTTATTATGGAACTAATCGGCAATTTTCCTATAGAGTGTCATACGCTCATTAGGGACATGAACTTTTCACTAACATTTTTTCGTTAGAATAATTCATTTGGTGGCAGAACATTCTGCACATTTCAACTCTCGAAATCTGATATTTATTAAACTAAGATTTACAACGCAAAATAGCAATGAGTAAAATAATGTAGAGAATTTGTGCTGGGATAATTTCTCATGTAAAATATGTTTCATTTAATTATCCATTAGTTGCAAATCCCCAAATATATCCCTGCACAATTCTTGTCTCCAAAAGTTTGCCATTTCTTTCTATTCAAGACATTTCTTTCAAGCATTTAATCAGATTCGATCTTCCCTATCTCTTAATTTGTGTAGGACGTTGTCTTTTGGCAATAAATACGTCAATATCGGACATGTACGCAAAGATTCGTCCTCCGCTGTTGACCAAACCGGTTTAACCTCGTTCTATTTCACGTAATTATGACAATCTTCCTATTTAGCTTTTCTCTTACCGAGGCCATTCTGATCCGGGTATTCTGGTTCTGTCGAACATTAAAAGACATTGTGTGTCTTTTTTCTCACTTTCCACATTTCAATGTTATAAATCTCTGTTGGAATTGGTCATTCAAGGGGTTTAGTTTTCATGTAGGCTGTCTCTTAGTGGCGAAAACCAGAGTTTTATATTGTGACTAACATGGTTTACACTAAATGCATGCAATCCTTCCAGCTCCTGTTAAAAAATGAATCATTCCGATGATATTGAATAAATTCCGAGGTCTTTGAATAAATTGAGATGAAGATATTTTGAGTTATTTAGAACCAAAGACATAAATTAATAGTCCGTTTTGAATAGAAATCGATTACTCCCTGTCACACCAGTGGATCTAAAACTGGCCGTATGGTGATAGAAAGGAAACTGAAGCGGTTTTTTCAGTTAATTTGTACAAGGGGGTAAATAGATGGAGGAGCTAGGTGTCGGAGAGATAACAAGAAGACACAGTTTATTATGAGCAACAAAAGGCAGGAAAGTGTGAAGGCATAGGATCGCCAACGTATTGAAGAGACAAGGCACGAAGAAGAAAAAGAAGAAGAAGAAGAAGAAGAAGAAGAGAAGAAGAAGATGATGATGATGATGATGATGATGATGATGATGATGATGTGGCCGTATGTTGTTAAAGAGAAGAGTAACATTTCCCAGATATTACAATTAGAATTAAAAAAATTTTGCATACAGATTTAATGATTGAATTATAGAGTAAATGTTTAAAACCTCAAAAAAGGATAAAACATTTCTTTCTGTCAGAGATTCTATAGCAAATATAATAAGAATTAAGAAACAGTGATTTATATTCTTCTGTTAGAAAACATGTGCAATTTTAAGTTCAAAACATGCAAATGTATTATAATGGATAAAAACAATAGCCTGCCTTACTGATGTCCTAACAGAAGAATAAAGGAATTTCAGATAAAAGTTAACAATAAAAAGTAACATGATATAATTATGGAAAGTATTTCTTTAATTGTGAGAAACATCAAAACTCAAAATCAAAAGTAGAGATCGGCTGGAATTGTTAGGAATTAATACAGGAATTTACTGATTGCAATATATATATATATATATATATATATATATATATATATATATATATATATATATATATATATATATATATATATATATATATATATATATATTAACTGCTTTAAAATATGTTTTTTTTCGTTACACAGTAATAACCATGTTTAAAAAATGGAAACTAAAACCTTCGAATTTAATTTTGTTATTAAATTAAAGACATTAGTTCCATTTCCTCGTCAAGCGAATTTTGGAGTAACTTATTTTTTTAAAATTTAGTTTTACAGGCACAGCAAAGATTCATAATTGAGTGTTTCCCAGGATACAGAGAAATCCACTCATCTAGACAAGGGGTGGTAGCTAGTTCAATTTAAAATTTCGTTGTATCTGTTAATAGTTACATTCGAAAGCAGGGTTATGTTTTGGGATGGGTAGGGATGTATTTTTTTAACAAAATCTGACATGAATGTCGTCTGGGTTTTTTATTTAAAAAAATTATTTTTAACGGAAAAAATTCTTACGGTATTTTTTCTATTTGTATACTTAAAGATTTTTGGGGTCTGTTTAGGCTAAAATATGTTTTGTTTAACTACAATTCTAAAAAAATTTAATTTTTAATAGACGATATTTCTTTTTAAAACCAAGTAAATATATGAGAATTGCTTACAGTATGTAAAATTATTTTTCCATATCGAGTATAAGTATGTATATTACCAGGTTTTAATTTAAATTTATGACAATGACGGCAAAGATAGCTAAATTATTTCACTGATTCAGTAAACATTTATTTTTTATAAACTTAGTAATATATATTTTTCTCGTGTATGTACAAAGGACATGGGTCATTTAATGTCTTAACTATTCTAACTTATCATATGAATTTCATTTAACTTTAGGTGCTTTATTGGATTCTTTTAAGTCTTTGAATTGCTCTGAGAGAGGTGTTAAGGTTATAGTAAGGATATTTAGTGACAAGTATGTTGTGAAAAATGATCTTACATAATAACATGGCATATTATATAGACAGGGTGTCCCAAAAAATGTACTAAGTTTTCGACTTCCATTAACCTCTTGAATATTTTCCTTTTCTTACATCCATGCATTTACTTTGAATTAATATTTAATTTAAACCGTTAATCTTCTACCTAAGTCAATAAATTTCAATGTTATTTAATTTTAAACATTAATCTTTTTCGCAAGTCAATAAACACTGCCTGTGTCAATTAAAGACTATGCTTTATTTGGTGAGGTTACACACACACACACACACACACACACACACACACAGACACACACACACACAGACACACACACATACACACACACACACACACTACATATATATATATATATATATATATATATATATATATATATATATATATATATATATATATATATATATATATATATTAAAAAGAAGAGAGGTACCGCGAACGTTTTTGGGTGTAAGGTGGATTTTAAAAAAAAAATGTTTTATTTTCCCTAATTTTACTGCAGGTGTTTTGGCCTCACGACATTCGAATTACAAACACAAAAGCAGAGAATGTCTCATATCGAGAATATTTAACATCGAAAAACATAAAGGATAAAAAAATTAATTATTTTTAATAATACGTCGAAATCTCTACCCTTTACCTGAAGACGTCGCGAGACCAGATACACGTGAAGTAAAATTATGGAAAATAAAACATTTTTTTTTAAATCCACGATACAACCAAAAACGTTTGCGGTACCTCTCTTCTTTTTAATATACACACCTTTCTCTCGTCGGAACCACTATAACCTCTTCCTTTTACGTATATATATATATATATATATATATATATATATATATATATATATATATATTGCATTTAAGCGGTGACCCTTCATTTATATTTTCTTTTCTGGACAGTTCTACACACTCTGTGTACGGAAAAGAAAACACTTGTTCGAACACAAGAAAAATTAAATAAAATGATTAATCGCAGTACCTTAGATATATCATCATCCACAGACAGTTTCGCTGTATCACAGCTCATCAGTGGGGCTAGACATCCGATCACATCATATTACCTCTATATATATTATTATTTTGATCTGAAATTGGCTCATTGACTTTGATATCCTATATGATTTTCTGTCGGGTACACTATTCAAGGACAGTCATCGGACTAATGACTTCATCTACCGAGAGTCGAATCCATCGATTTTCTTTTTCTGCTTTTCTAGCCTTCGTAGTATCACGACATTGGTATTTAGAGGCAGTTGGCTAAATCGGGATGAAGTGGCTTTATTCCTTACAATCCTCTCCCTCAGTCTACACTTCCATCAAACGTACTCAATAACTGAAGCTACAACAAAAAAAATGTTAACACCGGTTTCTTAGTTTAATATTGTTTAAACACAATCCAGTTGTTCAGCATGAACGATAGTTGAAACAGTTTTTCTTACGTTATTGCTAGGCGTTTACTTATTGTACATCTTTCGAGTGTCAAGAAGTATTTTTATAAAATCTGTCTGTGATATATTTAATGCGCGTGCGCATATTCCAATGTCTGCTCGGAATTCGGTCATGGGTGTGACGATGCTAACGCAGACCGTGTCAATCAGTCCGCAAGTCACCGTCTGTTATTATCTTGACTTTTCCTCTAATTCCAGTGACTCCTTTCTATTTTTGTCTCATTGCTTTTTCTCCGCACCCAATCATTTACCTTTACATCTTTTTGCCATAATTCACCTCTTCCTCTCATCATTGCTTCTTCTTCATTCTTTTCTTTTTCGTGTTAGCCATTCACGTTTGCTTCTCTATTTATTGTGTCATTCGTTTTTCTTTCCGTGTTTCTTCTTCCTTTTCCTCTTCACTTTCTCTACATTTGTTCATTAACGTCTGTAATTCATTTTGTCTCATTTACATCTTTCTTTATTTTCATTTCTTTGCATCGAATAGATTTTTTTCAGTTATATTTTCTTCAATTTTTCTTTAACAATTTGCCTGTATTTCCTTCGTTTGCCTTTTCTTTCTTTCTCACATTGTCTCTTTCTGTTTTCCTAGTTCTTTATCAATTATTCTTCTCTTTATTTCCTTTTATCTTTCTCCACCATCTTAACGATCGTTTAATATTTCTTCTTTTTCTTCTTTTCTATTTCCTTCTACATTCTTCTCCTTTTTTCTTTATAAACACTTTATTAAGATATTCTTTCCATCTTTTTCTTCCTTTTTCTGCCTTCTTTTCTTCTCTAAATTATCTCGTACTTCTCTCTGAATCTAAGCATTTTAATTGTCATTTACTTTCAGTTAATTTTACACATTCCAGACCTCACAATTTTCTTGCCTCTTCATATTCGCTCTCTAATCTTCTTTCTGTTCAAGTTCTTCACTTCACTCGCTATTCTTTCTTCTCTGCTTCTTTCCTGTTTATAATTAAGTCCGTAATGATGTCGAGATAGCATGCTGCGCCTGGTCGGTAAAATTAATTCGCGGTACTGAATTAAAGGCGCGTTGTGTTATCGTCACCGCAAGTTCCAATTAGACGACGCATGTCATAATGCGCTGACCGGGATGAAATAACGGAGTTGGAGGGCGACGGTGGCCTGTTCCGATTCTCCGGCCAACTGAGGGATGTTCCTTTGCACTTCTGCTAGGATTCTCTGAGCTCTATACTTTAGATTTTAAAGCAATAGATAACAGCTGAGATAAGATTAACCTGAAGGTTAAGCGGCAGCATATCTAGCAGGCCGTATGGTCAGTCGGCATTTAGATTTTTCATTCACAAGCATATGCTAAATAGTATAAAACGATATATTCACATATTCAGATCTTTTATTTAGTTATCTGAAAGAGTTTGATGACAGAAACGTTATTTTTAGCGGATGCTCGTATTTAAGTAGACTCTCCTTTCTTTTTATTACATAGTATATTTAATTATTTTCGTCTATAGGCTTGAATATTAGACAAAGTATTATGAAAGTATTTAGGCCTCCAATAACTAGTATAATGATAACAACAGTCAAAGGCCATCTTGAGGTACGCCTAACACAATAATTTTCTTTTATCAATTTCTGGTCATTGTGTACTACGCCTTTTGGGCGGTTTTATTCTAGTATAATGTTGGGCTTTTTGTGACTTTCATTGCATAACGAATCATCAAGTAATTGAGTTGAAAGTACAAGAACTATTTCGTTTTTCTTTTGGATGTAGCTGACCTCTGCTACCCTGTCTGTGAAGATGAATTTTGTTGACAGATGATATCTACCTTTTGCAGTTTCTTTAATTGCATGAATATCAGACTTTTTTTTCTCTCGATGTTCCTGTAATATTAATGTTCTTCTGCAGCATAAATTCTGCAGTTGGCACGGACGTAAAAAATTTCCGTAGTCACACCTCTACTAGATCCAGACAATAGTTCCATCAGATCACATACTACGCGGTAACTCTAGTTTTCCACTGGTGTATTTTCTGGAATCTTTCAACTTTCAGCTTGTAAAATATGACATCTTTACGTCAGAAGGACATATATTAATCCCATTTCTTGCTGGTATTGCTTTCATGCACTACCTTATTGTCACGAAATCCAACTAGTTGCTCATCTACTGTAATTTCTTCAAATGTTTCGGAAAGCTTCTTGAATTTTTCTACAAAACAGTCCCAACGTTCAGGTATAGCTGGATGTTTATCGTTTGCCCTTCTTGATCACGTGATGATATATCGTCAAACTTAATAAACTGAAAGATGGGCGCGAATATGTTCCGTGCCATTGCAGCAGAAAAAAACTACACGGCGAATGTTGTCATTTGTTGTGTTTCAGAGAGAGTTTCCTTTCGGCATTGAAGAGCTCCAATAATCAGCAGGACACAAAAAAACGCTCCTATTTCCGTGTGTTCTATGTCTACCCAAATTCCCATTCTGTTCGGAGGGCGAATTGCATGGTAATCGTGAATAACACGTGACACTTCAGCACTGGTGAAGGTGCATACAGTATCTACAATTTGGTCATCAAAGAACATGTTGAAAATCTCGATCATAATGGCTGCGGACTGCGATAAAGCGTTGGCCTGGGAAATCCTCTGGCAATGTTACATTGGCGAGCCTGAGTTACCGGCGGCACCAAACAAGTCCATTTTCTTCCTGATTTTGCAATGAATTCAACTACATCGGAAGTTCCATCAGAATCTTCACTGTCAATGACACTTTCTTCCGAATTCGCTTCAAGATTGTCTTCCGCTTCAGACGCATCTCCTCAAAGAATACTTTCATCAGAATCGCTCAAGACATCACCCGGGTCACTTACATTATTCTCAGTATCCAAACAATGTCATCATCTGGGATTTGTTGGTGGGACTTTGATTTAAACTTTGCAACGTTCAAAACTAAAAACTATCAGGTCATCCCATAAGTTCTGTCCGAATTTTGAATTTTGAAATAAGTGACCAAATGTTACATTTAATTACAGATTCAATCAACAATGTTTTTTTCCCTGCTTATCTATGACTTCCTTCCATCTATTAACAAGCTTACTAATTCCATTACTGTAAAATTCTTTTGGCTTTGATTCGAAGAACTCACAAATGTCAGTTTTAACCTCTTCCTGTGTTACAAAAGCTGTTTCTTCGAAATGATTCTGTAAGCTCCGAAACAAATGATAGTCTGAAGGAGCATGGTCGGGAGAATAAGGTGGATGAGGAATTTTCTCCCAACCAAGTTCTTCGATCTTTTGTGACGTGATTCTTGCTGTGTGTGTTCACGCATTGTCCTGATGAAACATCACCCGATTTCGATTCACTAGAGCAGGTCTTTTTTCCTCAAAGCTTGGTTCAAACACTTTAATTGCTGACAGTATATTTGAGCATTAATTGTTGCATTAGGTGGTAAGAATTCAAAGTGGATTATTTCTTGGCAATTCCACCAGATTGAAAGAAGAACCTTTTGCTCATGAAGTTCCCTTCTCAGCTGTGGCTGGGGTCCTTCTCCTTTACGAAGCCACTGTCTACGACGCTTAACATTTCGATAAAAGATCCATTTTTCGTCGCTAGTCACAAGTCTATCCAAAAAAGTTGGCGAGAATGGAGAGAAGAGCAGATGTCAACTCGAGATTTGAGGTTGTTTTCAGACAATTCATGAGGCACCCATTTTCCAAGTTTAGGAACTTTTCCAAGTTGTTGAAGATGATGAACATTTGTATGGTTTGAACTGAGAACCACTGCCATTTACTCAACTGATAAAGCAGGATTTTCTTCAGGGACTACTTCAAGAAGCTTTTCATCAAACTCAACTGGACGTCCGGTTCGATCTTCATCTTCAACGGTGAAATCTCCACCTCTGAATTTTACAAACCATCTTCTGCAAGTTCTTTCATTCACACATTCCTCTCCATAAACTGAGTGAATGTTTCTAGCGGCTTCGGCTGCTGAGTTTCCTTTCTTGAACTCATAAAGCATTATGTGCCTCAAATGATTCTTGGGTACTTCCATGTTAACAGGGTTTTAATCAAACAAAATTTAATTTTATTGTTCTCTGAAATAAGATTTGATCAGTTTAAATGCATCTAAACATAAAAATAATGTTCAGCTCCATTAGACATTATAAAATACTCTTTAAATTTCGTGCATTTTAACAAAAAGTTAAATTCGGACAGAACTTATGGGATGACCTAATAGAATTGATAATCCAAATTTGTAACGTGATATGCCAAGCGGGGTCCTTTCCGGATCCCACAGGTCTTCTTATTTTTCTGCGTTTTGATGAAAGAATTTTATATATGTCTAATTATACTTTATTATCTTAAAAAAGGACACATACAAAAATCAAGAATAAATTACGTCTTTTAGTTACAGCAAGATCACTAAAAATGTCTCTCTGAGGTCCTCAATGACTCCATATTCTTAGTCTATTATGTTTTAATGAATTTGATGGAAAACGTAATTATTAATATATATATATATATATATATATATATATATATATATATATATATATATATATATGTGTGTGTGTGTTATAATTTCTTTATATGAAACATCGCTGTTATTATTTTGAATAGAATATATTTCACTGATTTTTGAGGTTTTAACATAAAAAATCGTTAGTGTCACATTCTGTAAAAACTGTAATTAGAAAAATTAATTTGTATGAATAGCGGTATCCATCGACTTTATTTATATCCTTGTTAACATATCTAACATAGAAGACGAATTGGGCACAAAATAAGACAACGTAATAAATTAGTCCACTAGTCATATTATTTCTGATCAGATATTTCCTCTGGTTTTGCTAAATGATATTTATCTAATGAATTCATTCGCCTTCTTTATTTTGTTCGCTTATAGGCTCATAATCACGGAATAATATACGAATATCAGTGAATATATTAAATCGCCCACTGCTTCGATTTTTAGCATCTCATATTGATATGTAAGTTTATCTGTTCGCCTATCGATGTGAGAATGTGTTAAGCCGATTAGCTCTATTCGTAAAATGCAATGCAATATGACAACCCTCAGAAAGGTGCCATTGAAATGTTTTTCTTCACATAAGATTTGAAACAAATTGCGATAAACATTTCTTGACGATAAGCAGATTAATGGCAATAAATAATTAAATAAATCATTCGAAAAATGAGTTACCAATCGATTTTCTAATTAAATACGAAACTATTTTCTAATTAATCATTGATTTTTAAGGAAAGTTTTTCAGTCGAGTCATGAATTACTCATGAGTAAAATCAAGCTAAAATAAAGAAAAAAAACTGTTCATTGCACTTTGGACCAACATATTTTAGTGACAACGTGCTGTTTACGTAGACATAAGAGTTATATTTTTGCTTATGCTGAAGTATTGGCTGTAAAATCAACGAATGAAATATGTACATATCGATAACGATAGTTTGTTTAAACAACACAAATGGGGATTTTAGTGCCTACAATTAATGGAATAGTCGTAATACTGTATTTAATTCTTTATTTAAGGCTACATATTGTACCTATTTACACTACTAACTATTGTCCGGGCTGTTGCCCCATCTCTATTGTCATATCCATGAAGTTTCGGCCGCTGTATGTTCAGTCCTTCTTCAAGTGATATACGTTGAAATTTTGAACGGAAACCTTTATTTAGTTCACGTGTGTAGATGGTTCTAGTTCCACGTGCCATGCCTTTTCTGTCTCAGTTTCAATTAAGTCCCTTTAATTTGTCAACCCTCCAAGATTGTGTTCACCTCTGCTGTGGCCAGGTATTGAACTCACAGCTCGTCGTATCAAGTTACTTTTTGGGTTGCTTCAAGCAACGCTTTTATCCACTGGCCCAGGAGTCCTTTAATTGAAAATATGACTGAAGTGGACGTGTCAGGTTAGGACCAATAAAACTGCAAATTCTTCTTTGTATTTTATCAATAATCTCTAAATCCGTAGCAAAAGAACCATTCAATGCATACTCGAATGGTAGCCTTTTAAATGTGTAAAATTGACTAGGACGACAGCGTGAACTAATTTTCTTTCCAGTAGACCTATCAATTTATTTAATTCAATAAACAGTCTAACCTTTCTGACAATAACTCATGAGCAATCCCTGAACTCCAGCGATAAGAATAAGAAATTGAATATTTTAGACGTTAACAATTCTAGATGTTAGCGTCTAAGGGAATAATTACCAGACTAGAACGATAACAAGTTAAACGCTGAGATCCAAATAACGAATGTGACGATGTTTACTTAAACATTTCCTTTCATAATAATACTTCTCTATGCGATGATTTTTATATTCATATGAGAACACGGGCCCTTATCGGTCGAAATATTGAGATCCAAACAACTATCAGGAAGATATTCGAAATATTCTTCAAAGAATATGATTCTATCGGTATTAGGACTCGGCTAGACAAGTTCGAATTCTGATCTAGCGTGTTGCGTTCTCTTTTACATTTGGAAAAAAGCAGAATCTATCACATTTCTCCCAGATGTGGATTAAATAGTAGAGTGTAACCAGTATAAAATATTGGAAATATCAAAACGGGAAAGCATTGTGATATAATTCCAAAAAGAACATAGCATTTCACATTAATAGACAGAAAAGGAATCTCTGGAGAATTATGTGTCTCAAGGGCACATGGCACAGTAGATAAAGGCGTTAGTTAGATCCAGTGACAGGAGCCAAAGAGTGTGAGTTCAATACCTGGTTAAAGCAGTGGAGAAATTTCAGAGGGAAATTAACAGGAGAAAACTGATAACTGAAATCCATTAAGTATGGCACGTGGAAATAGAACAGTCTGCCCCTGTGAACGAAATAAAGGGTTCAGTTCGACATTCCAACCACCTGAAGAAGGCCCGAGCGTACAACGGCCGAAACGTTGTAATAAATATGGCGTCAAAGACGAGGATAATAGTCCGAATAATGTAAATAATGGAGACTTATGATCTGCTAGATTCTGATGCGAAATAACAATTTTAGAAATGTAATCATATAACCGACTTTATTAAGGCCAAAGATCTTATTAGCGGGAATATAACAAACAAAGAATAACTACCAGAGCGATTAGTTAAATCGAATAATGAATATCATCTTCGTAGAATTCTAGAAAAAATTAGAAATCTCACGGTTCGATATCCAAACCGCAAATATGGAGATATTATTAGACTTATACAAAGGTTTCCAGTGCAAATTTTCAAAGAATGGTTGCACACACATAATATCGTGAATAATTCGTAGAATATTTAATATTATAAACGGATTAATATTGCAATTATAGGATGGTCATATTCCGCTCCTGTTGCAAATAGATATTTACCTGCCAGCCCATGAAATTTGGAAAATAAACGGGATTATGTACATTATTAAAATTGTGATCTGAAAATCAGAAACACAGAAATCTAAATAAAAAAAAAACAAAACAGACTAAAAACTAAAAACGAAGCCTCTTGATTAAATAATCAAAATGTTTTAATTACCTTTCCTTCATGAATATTTGAAGCGGTAATTATCGAATTTATAAAGAAAAATGCCAAATCGCTTCCTTATCGTTTTGCAAAGCAGAGATATTCACACATCTATCATCTCTATAGGCATCCAACACATTCTCATTCTCTAGCACACATATGTCATTCTTGCTATATCTTTCTATGTTTCTCGCTACATATATCTGTCTATCTACATCTCCATTTCTCTATCTCTCTTTCTCTCTATCTCTCTCGCTGTGTCTCTCACATAAATAGCTGTCAGTCTCCCTCTCTCTCTCTCTCTCTCTCTCTCACACACACACACACACACACACACACACACACAAGCGCGCGTGTGTGTATAGCGCGTGTAACAACAGAATTGTCCAAATCGTGTAAAAGCAAAATTGTGTATTTGTTAGATTAAGATGTGAACATTTATATCTTAGCAATAATTAAAGATTATCTTACTGGGATTCCCCTAGGTTTTTATAACACTAGCGGACTCTACTTTGAGCAATAAGAATGTATATATATTGGTGATAGTAGTCGTGTCTCCAGGGGGCACAGTCTTATAGTTAAAGAGAATCTCAGTTGAGTTCCACCACGGAATTTGTGAGTGAGCGGCGCTATATTGAGTCTCATTTGCTACCACCTCTTCCTCACCGAGGCCCGTCGAACAGTTGGTATGGTGTTCGCTTAACAACCTAACTGCCAGGGTTTCAATTCTCGGTAGTGGATGCGCACTGCTGATGAGTCCCAACTATAGGACGAAACGGCCGTCCAGTGCATTCTGTTGAGGTTTCAGACTCGATGATTTCTCATATACATATATATTTATTATTCCAGGACCATTTCGTAACTTATTCAACTTCCTTCTCTCTAGCCTAACTTTCTGTCCTGCAGTAACAAGGTGCCTCACAGGTTTTACGTTTGATTTCATTTCCAAGTCTTCTTTCACTGCTCTTTGGACGGTCATAGATGAAACTCCCCTCTCACGTGCCAAACGGCTTTTGGGTTGGGTTGGATCTTTTCTAATGGATCTCTTTAGCTCTAAGTTGAAATGATGATCCTTCTTCCTATTGTGACTTCCTGATCCAGTTTTCCTTTGAAATGTTCCGTCGTTTTTAAACTTATCCACCTTTCTCTTGATGGTTCTTGAATGGACTTTGAAGAAGGAAGCCAGAGTACTAATGTTGGTACCATAACTGAATCCCTGAATGATATTTTCATCTCAACAATGCTCATTCTGAAACACATTGGTGCTGAAAAAAGGGTTTTAAACTCTTCTCTTTCTAGCTGAATAACTCACTGGGGTTTTCAGTGTTTCTTATGACAAATTTCTTTTACTTTGCAGTTTTGTTTTCCTTATACACACTGTTCTTATCTACATTAGATCTACGATACGGAACACATACACCGATATAGCATATTGTAAATTTTAATACGGGAAAGATAGATAGATAGATAGATAGATAGATAGATAGATAGATAGATTACTAAGATCAAATAAGATTTAGGAATATCTTCAAGTAGAATATTTCCTCCCCCAAAAACATCCATATACATTCAGTCTAGTTCTGTGTTACAGTTACATGATTTTATTAACTACCTGATCTAGCTATACCTACATTTATACATTCACGCATATTTACATAACTTATATATATATATATATATATATATATATATATATATACCAATTTACAGATAGAGTATATCTGTAAAATGACAATATGAATAATGATAAAGAGAAAAATTTAACTTAGCTGACCCCTTTCGTCATCTGAGTGAATATGTCAAGCCAAATAGATTTGCCACGATAAAGTTGCTCTGAGGGCGAATATATATATATATATATATATATATATATATATATATATATATATATATATATATATATATATATATGCACGTATACTTGTGTGCGTATATGTTTGTGTGATGAGGCTCTTCCGAATGTGCACAAATAAATTTATTTATTCATGAGTACAACAGACACCGAAGCACGGCTGTGTGCTAGCTTGACAAATTGTGAATAAATGCAACAAACTGAAGAAAAACAAATCCTATATCTCTTCAAGACTTAGGCGATCATGGGTCTCCATCGATTACGTTACTTTGAATGAGAATCAGTTAAAGATGGATTCTTGAGACAGAATGTTTTCCTGTTCCTCCATGATATAGAAATCACTGTATTTTTTCTCCTGCTATAGATGTCAGAAATGGTTAAAGGTACTGGTGTAAACTGATATTTAAACAGACTTCGTGGGTTATGATAATATGAAGTAGAATAGCAACTCTGCTCTGCGGACCAAAATGAAACTGTTAATAATTTGAAATTGGATCGTCGATTCTACTTTCTCTGAAAATTGGTGTCTTCTATTTTGCCACTGGCTCCAGCTACTCGGTCTACAGAGCTTCTTTGTTTATTCATTTTATTATATAAGCGGGACAGATGTGGTATCATCGATTCTATGCAGTAGCATGGTGGAAGAGCTGTAGGAGAACCCATTCCTATTCTTTGGATTAACATCACGCCAAGTGAGGCCTTAACCAGTCTACGGAATATTCCAGCACTTCTGGAATTAAACACAAAACTTTGAAAACGTTAATCCATCACTGTTAGAATTCCACGCTCATAATGTATCATGAGCAATCACACGCCATCTTGACCTTCCCTCCATATTTTGTAACAGCACAAACAAAAAGAAAATTTTCAAAAGTAATTCAACCTATTTTACAGAAATTAGGACAAGATAAACAGAATGGCACTTCGGCTTATAACGCTTTTTTTACATTATTATTATTATTATTATTATTATTATTATTATTATTATTATTATTATTATTATTATTATTATTATTGTTGTTGTTGTTGTTGTTGTTTTTGTTTAAATAATTTTTTTGTGGTACAGAATTTAATAATAGATAGGAAAAGACAAAATTCATAAGGCATTTTTTAAAAGAAAAACCTAAAAAAAAAACAATAATTGGTGTCGACGCAGGAATTATCAAGTTTATTTTTCTGGGAATAAAAAATATAAAAGCGTGCAAATTAAATTAACGAATGGAATGGCAAAAAAATGAAATTCATTCAGACCCAGTAAGCCTTGCCTCTGTTTACAAAGGGAAGGCCCACGGGACTTGATATACAAGGACTCTAGAGCCTTGAGGTGAAATGCGGAGTGGCACCTTTGATAAAATCATAAAACGGTCACCACTAAAATTGACCACACGTTTCCTACTATCTATTACACGCTCAGCAATAGCAAAGCCAGAAGTGTTGGTCAGTTGGCTTTTCCTGGCAGCCGGATGCAAAATCCTGGCGGGTAAATGTTATTTTATTCTCGAATCCAAATATTAATATATTATTATTATTATTATTATTATTATTATTATTATTATTATTATTATTATTATTATTATTATCCTCTGCATTTATTAATATGTAGATAATCCTAACCATTGCTTGTGTATTCTACCTTCATTCACTTGTAGAAATTTGGTACAAATATGTAATATTGAAAGCAAATTTAAGATCAAAATTGACAGAAAAGCAAGAGGCCGAACGAGTGTTTCACAGTCGAGGAAAGCAAAAGAAAGAAATTCTTAGCATAGAACTTAAGGTTACATTTGGCATTATCAACTGTAAGATGATGACGTCATGCCACCAAACAAGTAGTAGACATAAATTCATGAAGTCTATCTAGCAAAGAAGAAAGCACACAGGAACATTTACCTTGAAGTTCTGTACAGAAACTGCATAAGAAAGCTAATTTGGTTGAAAAGTGACTGATCCCGAAATGCCTGGTCAGGAAGAATAAAAATGCAAATTCTTCTTTGTGTTTATTTGAAATTGAAAAAAAAAACACCAGAGACGTATTGAGCAGGAAACTTAAATTTAGTTCAATATGGCTAATAAAATTTATTTTTTTAATTTTCAGCTAAAAGAAAATAAATATATATGTATATATGTAATTTCTACATGGATTCGAACGTGACAGTTTTCACATATGACACAGGCAATGCACTGTAATTAATCCATATAAAAGCATCGTTATGTCAATTTCATCACGTCTTTGACATAAATTGTTCATTCAACTATATTCGTATACGACAAAACGTTATCGTTGAAAATATTAACTCACATTCTTCACTTCAAATGTTCAATATCAATGGATTCCCAGGTTGGGATGCGTTAACAGGCGAAAATGCATTTACTTAAATCGATGCCGATTCCGTTTTCTCGTATCACCTTCGGTTATGCATAATCTTACGTGCTGATGGAAACATATTCACAAATTAACAGAATTACGTGTCGTAAACATGATCGATGAAAAATAAAATAAATTATACATATATATATATACATACATACATACACACACACACACACGGGCGCGCGCGCGGGCGCGCGCGCGCGCGCGTGTGTGTGTGTGTATGTATATCTACGAATTACTTTCCCGTCGTATGCGACGTATGAGGGACAAGCAGCTCATTTCCTAGGAACCGACACACAGATCCAGTACATGCGATTTGATTATAGTGGTGAAAGTTTTGTGCAGAACAATCCAGATTTCATATATATATATATATATATATATATATATATATGCATATCAAGAACAGATTTTATTTGTTAGAGTTCTACCTAATACTGATATTCTAAAGCTTTGGGTCAGATGTTATGTATTAGTTTATCCATATAGCGACAAAATTACTAAGGCTTTTGAATAAAACAAATCTCCATGATATAACACTTTTGCTTATATCCTATATAAAATGCATGTTTTCACGAACTTTACTAGGTATCTTGTGTATATAATGTAAGTGAAAGTGAAAGTAAGAAAAGATTGAAATTGAGTTACTTGTTGTGTCCAGAGGAAGTTTTACTGTTGATCATTAGACTTATGGAATATTGAAAGGGACATAATACAATTTCATAATCGTTAGGGTGATCGGCAATGCTCTGTTGCCTGCTACAGATTGCAATCGTAAAGATGTCTCTGGACAATCCATTGTGGCATTAACTCAGAAAATCAATTTAACTACTCATGTGAAATTAGGGAGAAATAAGGCTCTAGATGTCGTAGATTTCAACGTGACGATGCCAGCGTTGTTATTCCGTTATAACAGGAGCATTATTGGATGCGATGGTCGCGATAGCTAGGTGAGAATGAAGGCATGACCCATTGCGTTAGCCGTTATTCTATAAAATATAAATTTGATAAAGATTACTGCATATAAGCTTGGGTGATACTGGATATGTCTACCTTTAGGGTGAGTAGGAAAACTGCATACAGAGTGAGGTAGGATAGACTGTGAACGGGTGACTGGAGAAAGTTCATATCACGCTGTGCGATCAAGATTGAAGGTAACTGAAGGCGCCATATAGAAATTTGCACAAGGTTGACTTGTTAGAGTAACTTGGAATCATTCATTCATATATATATATATATATATATATATATATATATATATATATATATATATATGAATGAATAATCTATATATATATATATATATATATATATATATATATATATATATATATATATATGAATCATTCATTCATATATATATATTTGTATATTAAGGCGGCAATCCTTCGTTTAGCACATTGTGGCCTTGTTCGTAGTTAATATTGTTAAGAGTTGGCTTTTTCTTTTTTATTATTAAAGCGTCCATTATTTTTAACCTTTTTCTTACAGGTGGATGCAATTAATATATATGTGTTTTCTACTAGTATGTTTCTAATGGAGTCTGGTAAATTTGTGTGTGTGTTTAAATGGGTTCTAATGGAGCTGGGATCAGATAGGTGTAACGTAAGACGTCTGGATAAGCATGTGGTTGTGTAATGGATGTAAAAATGTTAAACAAACAGAAATCAAGACGGTTACACAACTACATGCTAATAATAATATAAAAAAGCCAACTCTTAACAATATTAACTACGATCAAGGCCACAATGTGCTAATTCTATTCGGAAATTAAAACATCCCTACTACACACTAGGACATACAAATAATGCACACACTCATTTAAGCTGAAAAATCGAATCGTCCTTGATAAAACCTAAAGGTATAGCCGAAAGCGCTCGGAAATATAAAACATTTGTTCTTTTCTTACACACCCTTTCTCCAGACAAGAAAGCTCTCGTTCGAATACAAGAAAAATTAAATTAAAAAGCTTAACCGTAGTACCCTGTCCGTCGTTTTTAATGAAACATATATATATATATATATATATATATATATATATATATATATATATATATATATATATATATATATATATATATATATATATATATATATCAGCTTCATGCACGGTAGAATTATTACGAATAATAATACGATAAAGCACACCCAACAAGGTGAGAATGATATCAATATGCACGGCGTCCGAAAGGCTCCAGTCTTTACACAACGCTAGATGAACATTTAGAAATTAGTTTTTGTGGTCTCTGATATTAATATTTGTTGTGTTCTAATTCATACATATTTGAGTGCTGGCTAACTTTGAAGTAAGTGAATTATCAATCTATTAAAGCAAATCATTAAAATAATGAATTCCGGCAATGTGAATTCATCGTTTTACTA